>CAESWR010002650.1:7601-18176 GCA_903171835.1 Mullus surmuletus
CATTTCCTTCCCTCATACTTTCACCGCATGCCTCTCCCCCAGAGTCCCCCCCCCTTCCCCACCCTGCCTCTCCTCGTCGCTGACAGCTCGGCTACTCAGGAGCACCGAGGGGAGCAGAGAAAACAAAGATTTGGTTCAGTGGCTCTGATCTTGATTTTCTGCAGATTGGATGGAAGATTAGGAGGGGCTTTTATTCATACACCACACAATCACTTCCCCCTGCAACTGCAAAACCATGACTGCAGACCACAGGGGTTGCAGCTATCAGCACAAATGTGCCATCTGTGACAAGGCAGCTCTGTGTTTTCCACCTAAAACCATGAATACCGGGAATACAGTGTGCTGAACACACAAGTCCCGGAGAGACCGATGTGAAACGCAGGATGGGGAGGAGGGCGGAACAATGGCACAAAGCAATGCACGGGGGCCTGAGGTAAACCAACAACACTGCACGGTTGAATCAAAACTTCTTTGTGTTCGCCGCGTTTTAATAGATGACTCCCGAGTCTGCTCATCTGCTCCGGCAGCTTGGAATTGCGACTAGGGCCGTCACGATACACTGGTATTGATGATAATCGTGATTTAAAAAAATGACATTCGTGTCAATATTGTCTTAAAAATGCGCATATGATAATATCCTGTAGTTTTCAAGGTGCGGCCCGCAGGCCAATGCCGGCCTGCAGAAACATTTCTGGCGGCCGCAATGAATTGCAGTTGTTAGTTTTAATCCAACTGTGCATTACTTTGAAAGGATGAATCTCCTTCCTTTGTCTATAGCGGCATCTATAGGGATGATCGGTAATTACAGGTGTGGTTTAGACCTCACTTGACCTCACCCTCAGTTTCCATGTTTCTCAAGGTTTTCTCAAATGTTTCCAGGTTTAGCCTCATTCAATAATTAAGATGTGTTTATTGCACATTACTGAATGCAGACCAATAAATGCAAATTGTAGAGATGCAACCTGGTCATTAAAATGATTACAAATGGGATGTTGGGTTCCTTAATTGGCCCCCAGTTATCAAAACTTTGAGAACCCCTGGTGTAGATGATCCAGTGCCACTTGAAAACAGCCTACTTTTTGTTTTCATGTTGTCTTTATAGAACCTTAGACAGATACATTTTTTGCCGGCGATAATCGGGAAGTAAAAATCTGATATCACGACAGCCCTAAGTCCGCCTTTTTTGTCGTTGTTATAGCAGTCGGCCCAGAGATCAGAGTTGAACCGCAGCCGTCGCCTCCCTTCTCATGCAAGCAGACGGTTAACGCGTACGGAGGATGCCGGAGCAGGCGTTCTCCCACAGAGAGCTCCACACTGAGAAGATGAAGTGGAAGAATGAAGGGGAGCTCTGGGAAGTCGGCGGCAATCCGAGGATTAGAAGGGCAGGGGGGGAGAGAAAAAGCTGTGTGACAGGCAAGCATCAATTGCTATTTGTTTTTCTAGCTTAATAGATTCCTGCTTTAAAACGCTTACCCCGGTGCTTTAGCTAAAATTACAGCCAGGAACACGGGCGAGGGCTTGAGTGGGCACAGTTAGCACAAAGCAGTGAACCCGGCGGGTTTCCGGCGCGCCTCATTTCAATTAGGCGCCGTGTGACGCCTGCCGTCTCCCCGCTCATTGATCATCGCTCTGCACGAGCCCCGCTTTGCTCGCCGCGTTTACCGGCGAGGGTGCGAGGGAGGCTCCGCTTTTATACTTTCACAGGTGGCAAGAAAAATCACATCACGACAATTTCTCCTTCTCATTGCGGGCGAGGAAACAGTTTGAGGGAGGAAGAAACAAGGCGCGCACTCATCAGGCAGACATCTCTTTCATCTTCCCGCCTTTGTTTCCGCTTTGATTTTCAGATATTTAGAACACCCTCTTGCAGTTTCTCATGAGCTGGAGATACCATAGCCTTGGTGGGATATATTGGAACAGAGAAATACCGTCTTGTAATAACAAAATAACTACTTGAGGGGGTCAAAACTGTCAAAGCGGGGGGAAATCTCGCTGTATTTGCCCGGGAAATGCCTCGTCTTACATTAGCAGTGTCTTTAACAGTTTAAATGCAGGTTCTTTTTATCTACACAATGACCACAACAGGTGTTAACAGAGTTGAAAATGCAAGTGCAAGTTTAGCGGAGCAAATAAATGCTATATTAACGAAGGGAAGATGCGAATAGTGAGATTAAAGCAACTGTATGCGACTATTTTAGCATAAATAATGGTTCAACAACACATTGACTCCAGCCTTGTCGAGCTTCCTGCTGCGTGTTTTTGCTTTCCAGGAAGCACCGGGTGATGACGCTTCCCTGGAAATCCATTTCTGAAGCGCTTGAAGAGTTGAACCCCTGCGATTGTGAGGCGAGAGACACACACGCCGCACGGTAATCTCTGTTGTAAGAGGCGGAGAGAGAAAAGAGAAAAAAAACGGACAGACAGTTTCTGATCCAGATGGAAAAATGCTGGAGGCATTTACAGATAGATGAAAAATAAATGAAATAGAGTCAAAGCAACACTGCAGCAAAAGCATGCCAATGGCCTATCTAGCGCCATCGGAGGAAAAGAGAATGATAATACTCAAATTATGTTTTTCTTTGCCGCAAACCCCCCCCCCCCCACCCAGCCCACCCACCAGTCCAGCATTCATCATTTCCGAATAAACAAAGTCTCACTTTTAATTCTATTATTTGCTGACTTGCTGCAGCACTCAGAAGAAAGAAAGGAAGAAAAAAAACGGTATAATCGGGTTTCTTCTGCATGACCTCAACAATGAAATATATTTAGAAATCAAATTACATATGCCGTCCACATAAATATACATTCACATCAGCGGCAGTTTCGGAGGGAAAGGAACGGGTTGTTTACATTTTCCGTATTGATTCCCCCAAAAAGTGCTTTGGCAGCAAATCAACTTCCAGTGCTCCGTGTCGCCAGTTACCAGGAGAAAGAAATAGGCTGTTTTTCACTCTCTTTTATTTCATCTCAAATTCAGCATTTCTATCCAATTGGGGGGCAAAGACATTTCAATAGTTCAGGAGTCGTTCTTGGAACTCGGTCCCAGTCCTCCGTCGCTCCCCTTTCTCTCCTTCCGAGCAGCAATTGTGTCCCCGTATAATCGGTGCTTACAGTTACACATTACATTTTTTATTATTCATGCAACTTTTTTTGAGGGGGGGGGGGGCTACGCCGTACTCACTTTAATAACTCAGCATATGCTTATGCTTGTGTTTGATTACCAGATGGCTTGGGCCAGATACGGCGAAAAACCTATGCTACCTGTCAAGACATAAATCATCAACAAGCGGTTATATCATGAATAAATCAATCTCCCTCCGAACTGTATACTGATAAGATCGCCCTCCTGCCAGACCACGCGTTTATTTGCATATTTACATACATCTGCACACACTGGTTTGTGCATGCATTCCCGCCCGGGCCCCCGCTCATCCGCCGTGACATGCTTTGACCTCGGTGTCCTCGCCGGTTGGCACGGAGACGAGAGCCCTGTCTAATCACGCTGAGCCATGCCTCAGCTCCTGCAGGATTTGGCTCGCCACCACCCCGACAATTTTTGACTCCACATGACCCTTCTGTGGCCCGACGGCTAAATACCAACACATGCTGCTATCAATAGCGTTAAATACCAATTACATGCCCTCCCCCAGACTGCACTGGCAATTAATGGTGGCGGAGTGAAGCTGTCCTGTTACTACTTAAATTGATGTGTTGTTTTTATCTTATGAAACATTTGTGGTGGTCGAAGTGGACGTTGAGGTCATCATGTTTTGCAGAAAACACTGCTTTTGCTGCCATACTAGTACAAGATGGTGTGTGCCGCCATGTTTGGTAAAACTTTATAAAAAGTACACACTATGAAGCATTAGTTAAGTGTTAGTTCATCATTTATAAAGCATATTTCTGACTTGAATACTTAGTATGTGGTTTATAAGCACAGAAATGTACTCATCATAGATATTCACATTAGTTATGGATTAGCAAATACTGAATTCAATATTTATAAAAGCATGTTTCTGATGTGAATACTCATTACTAGATACTTTATAAACACAGAATGTTTTACTCCTCATTAATTAGCTCATCTACAATGTGCTTAATGATTGTATTTTCATACTTTATGGAGTCAGCATTTCAAAATGTTTTAAAGCATCACTTGCAATACACAAACACTGTTCAAACGTAGTCGATATTTTATACACACAAATTTATTTTCCAATAGATGTCCTATACACAGTTATTAATACAGGAATTCATTGTTTCAGGTAGTTACAAAGCACTTACTGCTCTTAAATTAAGTGTGAGCTCATCTAAAGTGTGCACTATGCCTTACAAAGCATTTACAAATGATTATTAAGGGTTGGTAATACCTAAAGACTTACAAAAGTCTTGGTTATTCTAACAGATGATAGAAAGACACAACACATGGGGATATCAAACTGCAATAATATTTATTGCAACTTCTCAAAATTTCTGTAGGAGTAAATAATTGAGTTGAAGTATAGTACAAAGAATAGTAACATTTTCTGCAATACAATGAGCCTGAATGTGAAATTAATGTTGTTGAAAATAGATATTAAGCGCCGTAAACCTCCCCCAAAAAAGAATCACCAAAATATCTGTTTTTGCCTCAGGGCGCAAACTGCTTACACACACGCACAACACCAAATGAGCTCGAAAAAACCTGCACTCAAGAGGTACAAAACCGAACACGCTGCTTCCGGCCCGGCCCTAAACAAAGCAATCATTCACAGATTGATCTAATGCTGGAATAACTGCTGGCACTGCAAATGTATGACTGCTTAAATCTCCGCTTCATCACTCTCAGTGCGTCGGACCAACCTCGTCCTCCTCAGGACATGGCGGAGTAATTGGTTGATTGGTTGGATCAATGGAATTCAACTTCAGATGTTTCCATTGGTTAATATCAGACGGTAGAGCTGACGCAGCTGCAGCGGCTAAGCTAATAAAGTGCAAAGAAAAGTAGAGGGAATGTCAGATAAAACATACAGCAGGTGAACCGCCATGCTTCACTGTACGTCAATACCGCCGAGCACAACGGTAAATTCTGCAACACACTGACCAATTTGCTTGGAAATGTTTTCTCAGCACTCACAGTTTCATAAATTTATTACAAAAAAAAAAAAAAAAGCCTTTCATCCATGCATGATTTAACAGCGCATTGATTCATCCGCGCCGTCTTTTCAACTGTGCAATCTGGGAAGCTAACCAAAGCTGAGCCGAGCCTTGATGCAACCAGCGCGGGCCCTGTCATTCAGTCAGAACTGGCTTGTTCCAGACGTTCACATAACAATGCCTAACACGGTATGGTGGGATAACGAAGAAAAAAAAAAAGAGAGAGATAGAGACAGCTTGGAGAGAGGCAATGAAAAATATGGGCAGTAATAAGCAACAATAACAAATGCTGGAAGGTGATGCAGACTCCACCATCAGCCAGCTCTCCACTATTTGCTCTGGGGCCTGGCTGGTCTTCATGCCAATTTCTCTTTCTGTCTGTGTTTGGGAGAGAATATCATGTCAAACTCCCTGCCAGAATTTATGATTTAACGCTTAACAGCAAATATGGTTACCTTGTAAATCAGCGTTTGGCTTTCCCCTAACCTACAAAAAAAACAATAGCTTCTTTTAGTATCGCGTCTTGAGCCGGCCCTCCCCGAAAAAAGAACCAAAAAGTGTTGTCAGCGGTGGTACTTTAAAGGGATAGTTCGGATTTTTTTACATTTCTTCATCAGCAATGACCTTTCAGTGTTGCAGAAAGTAGTTGCTGGGGTCGCACGGATAAAGCGTAATCCATTTGCACCAAGAATTCTTGGCTGCAAAAAGACCTCGCATCACCCGGCACTATTTTCCCTCTGTCCGTATCACTGCGCACAGCTTTTCATCAGCTGAAGGAGGACGGGGGCGTTGCAGCGGTCTCCTTCCGAGCATGTAAACGCTGTGAAACAACTGCTGATGGTGTGCGCAGTTCAGGAAGGGAGGGAAAATAGTGCAGGACCCCAGCAACTAGACGGAACTACTTTCTGCAACACCGAAAGCGGGCTGGAACTCCGCTCTAGGGACCCAGTTGAGGGAAAAGTCACTGCTGGTGAGGACCTCCTACAACTTCATATTAAAGAATCAAAATTATCCCTTTAAGCAAGATTGAGGCGGAAAAGTTTAGGACACTGCTGGGCTTTAATGCGGATGCAGCAGAGCCATATTTGGGCGTCAGGAAGTAACTTTTGCTTCTCCAGACGCCATGATATTGTCCTCCAGACGAAGTGAGTCATAGCAGGAAGGATAGCGAGCTGCGTATTTACCAAAAGCACCGTTTTATGGGCACATTCAGCAGGAGCTTGTTTGTGATGTGGAGTCGCTGCTCTGTTTTCATCACCCCACCCCACCCCCACTCCACCCCCAACCCACCCACCAACCCTTTAAAAACAGCCTTGTCATCTTGTCTTATTAGCCCGTGTGGGTCCTAATTGTCTGCAGCAGAACCCCCCAGAACATAACGGCAGAAAATATGGAAAAGAAGACAAAACTGCGTATTCCTGATTCAGAGCTTTGACCTACAATCCCCCTCCCCTCCCCACAACTTAAAATACTCCCCCCTTTTCGGCACGCAGACATATTTGTTCTAAGGACAACAATGACGTGAGGGGAACAAGATAAGGAGAGGGAGTTAGGAAGGCGAATCCGGATTGTGCTTTTCCACTTGGTGAGGGTAAATTATGGAAAATCAGCTTACAGTAATCCCGGCACTCGTTGAAGGGGGGGGTGCAGGGGGGGGGTGGGGGTGGGGGTGGGATCATCCCAGGCGACTTGACACCATTGTGCATTTTTGAAAACGATGTGCTTGTTAGCGAGGAGGCTGCGAAGCGCACTCGGGCGAAGCCTCCTCGCCATCAGTCTGTTCTTTTGCCCTTTCCGCGTCGCTCAGTATGAGCTGTCGCGTACCGCCGTTTTGTTTCGTAATCGGCGGATAAAACCCGTTTTTGTTCGTTGCCGTCCCACCCAGGTCCCAAACATCCGCATTTATTAGCTTCAATGCGCGAGGAGCGGCCGAGTGGCCCGGTGCTGGCGGGCTCCCCGCGGCGCCGCCAGCCTCCTCGGAGCTCCTCCGACAGATGTTGGCGCTCGCTTTGCAGCACGAGTTAAGTCGCGGTGTCACTTTGGAGGGCCGCCATATGTCTACACCCGGGGTACGTCCTCACCAAGCGTGTTTGCGGCAATTTATTCAAAATCTGGAACGCTGACTGCAACAATTACGGCTGGCTTCATTTAGAAAGATGAGAGCGATGCTTCACGCCGGCCTCCGAGTGGATTCCCACTATTCATCATCACGCCAGAGTTTGAATGTAACACAGTGAAGGTGCAAATAGATTTTGCTTGAACTTAATGTCAAATGCATAACAGACGTAAAATAATTGCGTGATCATTGTTGCTTTCACCGTGTAATTCTCTTTTATTGACCTGGTGGCTATAAAGTTTTGATTTATTTTCCAAAAGAGGCGCAACCGGTAGCAAAGAGGAAGCCGGGATGGAAGGAAAACAAATCCATATGAGCAAGTTTGTACTTTTTTCTCACATTTTTTGTTTTATAAGTTGACAACCATCATCAAAACTTTATTTTCAGCAACCTAACTATTCAGTTGATGGCACGTTCAAAGTGGAGGAGGAAGAAGATGTGATAATTTGATCTTCCACCGCTTCTTTCGTGTGCGCTTTATTTGATTTGTTGTGATAATCATCATCATTTTAGCGTATAGTTGTATCATTAGCCTCGTTCCCAACCGCCCACTGAGCTTTTTTTCTTTATTTTTGCCCCAAAAAAATGTTAGTTGTGTAATTTCCACACTGTGAGCATGGCTCTTTATCCTGTTAGCAAAGTGAAATTTTCACTTTCTGAATCCATTTGTTACAGTTGTAAACAAGGAAAAACAACAGCTACAGAAAGCAAACCATAATGAGACTCTTAATGTAGAAAAGCGCTGTGTATCGATTCATTCAAAGAGTCTTTTTTTTTTTCGTCGCCCGTGTAAGACATTTTTGACTTTAATCGGCGTGAACGAGACGGCGAGATGTGTTTGGTCGTAATCGAAAATGAGTCGCCGCGTTGGCTGGCCGGAGTCTGAGCGAAACATCTTAACACATTAAAAGGCAATTATTATGGCGCTTGCAGATGTCAATATTGCACATTAATGCTGCAATATGATACAGATCGCTTTCAGTTGCAGTCTGTGATCGCTCTCAGTGTTTTCAATTGGACAAGATTTTTACTCCGGCTTTAATTCCGGTGTCTAAAAAGACCCGACGCTGACCCGCCTGTAAATCTTTCCCTCTGTCGCTTCCACTCGATTCCTCCTGATCAAAGCGTACGGCGAATTCATCCAAGCCCGGGTCTCATTTTCTTTTTCTGATCGAATCTGCACATCATCACCATTAACGCACCGGCAGCTAATTCCCGCGGGCCGTTAATCTACCTGCAGAGTTTGCAGATAACGGAGGCCGCCACGAAAACCCGCCGCCCCCGCGCCGAGGATGTGCACTTAAACAATCGCTACTCGTGTTAATTTGGTCCTTGTGATAACATACTGTGCATCTATAATTTTCAACATCTGTGCTCTTGCATAGAGACACAGATGGATTTTTTTTTATTTTTTATCAGGCACTTCAATTTAAAAAACAGAAATTATCATTGATTTTCGAGGGAAATGTGAAAAGAGGAAATTCCCTCTTCCCCCGAGTGTTAATCAAGAAAATGCCTGCAAGTAATTACGCCTCAAAAAAAAAAAGAAGAAAAACAAGGGGACTTTATGAGGGGGTTAATAAGGCGCTTTCCGCGTAAAAGTGGGCGGGGTTTGTGCAATTATAAGAGAGGAATGGCTCAGTAAAACCACTTCCATGCACTTGAAGCTGGAGCTAAAGACAACAAAAATGTGATTTATTTTCCGGGAAACGTGTTATCAAATACTGTATATCCTGCTCACATTTTCAGGAGCGACGGGAACAAAGGACGCTGCCATGGTTACGACCGCCGGTGATGTATCGCGGAGGGAGTCTCTCGCACTTTTCCCAGACGGGCTGTTTGCTGTCACTTGAAAACTGCAACCCTACATTTAAAAAAGTAATTTCCTCCACTAAGCTAATTAAAAGGAGAACAGATTCCTGGAATGCTTCTGGGGAATAAGGGAGCAGCGAGCATGCGCCTTCGCCTCGTTGGGAATAGGTACAGGGATTTCCAGCGGGCGTGTTATCTGTTCTCGCCGAGCCCCGAGTTGCCGGGTTGACACTAAGCGTTTGACCTTGAGGCGGCCTCGTCTCACCCGTCGTCGCTGCTGTCAAGACGTGACAAAGCTTTGATTGTGGCTGCTTGTGACCGCTCTGCACCTCGAACGCAGCACCTGTGGAATGAAACTGAAGTTGCTGATAAAAGGAATACTTTAAAGGAACATTTTTGATATTGTAAGCAAGGCGCTCGTCCTCGCCGAGAGTTTGCTAAAACATCAATAGCGCCTCTCATGTCTGTACACTATGGCGCTATAGCCAGATGGCAATTAAATAAATATTATCTTTTCAATAAAAAAAAGACACCTCGCAGCACTTGTAAAGCTCACTAATTAACATAATTTCTTGGCAACCAGCTGCTTTGCGCAGTGACAGAGATTCCGAGAAGTCATTACTCCTGGCTGTTGTTCGCGAAGGAGGAGCGGACGCCTCCAATTCCTGTAAAGCCCTATCTTGTCATTGTTGCATTCACTCTGTGTCGATAAATCCGTGATTTAGGACCAACACGGTTACATGAAATCCCCCTCTGTGATGTCACACTACTGGATTTTACATTTGATTCTTGCTTCTGATCCTTTAGTTGTAAACTTCTACATTGATGATGGTCCTTGAATTGCTCAAAATGGTCTGGAATCAGGTCACCCGCCAAAATAAAGGAAAGCCTCAAAAATATACAGTGATTTTTGTAACTGGAAAACATAAAAATAGAATAAAACTGATCCAAGAATGGAATAGAAAGTTTAATGTAGCGTCACAGCATACACAGTGTTGGGGTGGTTACTGAAAAATGTTATCCATTACACATTTCAAGTTACTTTTTAAAACAGTAACGTCTGCTTAAGTCAGAGGACCACGTGCTTGTTGCCGCGTGTCTTCATCTCTCGCTCATCTTCTTCATCTCTTCAATCAATACATTTTGATTCGTAACTGTAATGGGATTACTGACGTTATCAACAGCAACACGTTCCATTACGGCGTTACAGACAAATGTAATCTGATTACAGTACCCCCGACACTGATCACGAGTGTATTAAGCAGGAAGCACAGAGACAGAGGACCAATATCTTAATTTGAAACTTGGCTAAAATGGGGTCGAGTTTGTAATTAACCGCTAAGCCGGTCGCCTCGTGGGGGTAAAGCGATGCCCAACAGCTACGTTGCCACGGAGACGCAATCGCACAAACTTTCGAGTTCAGGCTAACTCCGGCAGACGCTTACGGAACTCTTGATGTATCTTATCAAGCCGAAGATCCGTTCTCATCAGCAGCTGCTGCCGACAGGTGG
>CAESWR010002650.1:18329-30173 GCA_903171835.1 Mullus surmuletus
CCCCCCCACACCTCGATTCCCGCCTCCGGGTCCGGATCTCCATGCTGGTCGGCTCAGCCTGCACAGAACGCCGGATTACTCCCTATAGGCGCCCGTCAAGGTGACTGCTCGGATTTCTGCAGCATCAAACGCCTCCACTAGGGGCTGCCATAGCAACCGTGTGTACGCAAATGAGACAGGAAGTTGATATAACCCCCCCCTTCCCACCCGGAGCACCTCGGACATTATTTACACGCCACCTGATGAGACGCGTGCGATATCTCACCTCGCTCACACCGCACCTGCGAGTGTGAACGCCTCTTTGTTTACAATACACTTTTTTATCATCTGTTCGGCACAATATCATCGCACCTTGCCTTCTGTTTTTATAATGAAGCGTGGGAGTAGAGTGAGAGCGAGAGCGAGATTTCCGTCTAATTCCCTTTACATTTCCACGCGATCCAAGCACCCGCCCGCGTTCCAAGCGGCGATCAGCATTCCGGGGAGTTGCAGGGCGAGCGTCCGATCGGCTCTGCTCCCTCGGACGGCGGCCCTCACACCTCATGAATTGTTGATGGATCGCAGGTTTAACGGAGCAGCTCCACTTCTTCCAGTTTGTAATGCCTTTCAAATGCTGATCCGGGATGCCTTTGCCATCACAGAACCAGCAAAGCCAAGAAAGCCTCCGGACCGAGTGGGCTGCATAAGACACCAACACAGAGCGGGGAGGGGAGCAAAGCTCTGTTGGATAACTGCCTGGGCTTTTTCCACAGCACTTGACCCTGGCACAAACGCTTCACACACACCCCCCCCCCTCCTCCTCCTCCTACTCCCCTCCACCTTTCTCTCCTCCTCAGCATCGGCAAATGAAGTGTCCCCCGCTCTGGGCTCTGATCCTGAGAACCTATGACAGCCAAAGCCTTCCTGCTCTCTGAAGTAAGCCCTGGCAGCGATAGGCTAGTTTACTATTCCCCACTCCAGCCCCCGAGCTGCGAGGCATGAACACGGGGTGAGACAAAGCCGCCGCAGCTGCACTGAATAGAAAGGGAACTGAGAGGGAAGGAAAAGGAGGTTTGACCTTACCTGTCAGAGTGTAACTTTAAGTGTACTTTGCCTGGAAAAAAGAAAAAGTGCAGCAACCTCCTTTAAGAGTGAAGATGCACGCAAACTTATTAACACTGGAAAATCATGGTTGTTTTCCCACTGCTATCATTGCAAAGGTAGAAATCAGTAAATAGAATCAGTGCAAAGAGTGTGCTTTCAGGGCGGGGTATCTTTTAAATTTTTTCGATTCCAGTACACTTAAAACAATATCGACTACTTCATTTCATACTTTTTGTTACTTCATTCAATATCAATCATGCAAATAGAAAGCAACCACTTGTGCAAATGTCACCACTCCTCCCTTTTCAAAAGATTTTTACACTGTTACATTTTGAAGGTGCTCAAATTACGCTTGCGGTGATTGGCTGCGAGTAAAACCATAGAAACAATCTTTTTTTTTTTTTAGATCTTGGTACAAACACAACTGATTGCAGATATCGTTTAACAGGCGCAGTTTCAATACTACTGGGAGCAGCATAAAGGTAACTGCTAACTGCCTACTGTTTTGTTTTGGGTTTTTTTGTAACATAAGTGAAGGTTTCAGATACTGTTAAAAATATCATCACATTTATTTCCAATACTATATGAACCATTAAAACTATACTGACGACACCTTTAATCTATTACTTTTTGTTTTAGGTTCTAGATCTGCAGAAAGGCATTGTATTTACGGTCTCCTTCTCATTTATTTTAAACTGAATGTATTAATTACTTGCATTACTAAGATCTACACCCATAACCATAGATTGAGTGAAATTCAGGACTTAGAAATGACGAAACAGAGCGCCCCGTTTCTTTGCGGCATTCCACTAGAAGAGTAAGTAGGTGCGACCTTCCATACCGGCGGCTCTCTCCACTCACCGCTAACAGAACGCGCCCCCTCGCAAAGCCACAACGGGATTTTCACCTCTACTTTTAAACGCTCTACATAAGCAATCCATCTCGCGGCGTGTTTTCCGGCGGGCCAGAGTTCAGCTCCCACCCATTTCAGCCTGTGCAGCCTTTACAAGGCCCCTTACAAACAGATTATCATCAATCCACTGCGGTAAGGCAATCATGTCTCCCTAAGACAGATTGCTCTGTTAAGGTGCTCCATAATTTAATATCCTACCCATTTTTCATCTCTCTTATTTCTCTCCCTCTTTCCCTCCCTCCATCAGCTTGGCAAAGTCATGCTGAGTTCCTAAAAATGTATTAAATTATGATGTGTCATGAAACTAATTCTCTCCCCGGAGTATGAATCACATGACGGATCCCCCACTGGCCTTACCTTTGACACACTGTATGCACATCGCCGGGTAATAGATTAAAATTAGCCACAAGTTCCTTAAATTATTGACCCTGGCCTCGTTGTTCGACTCCTGTCAGCAATCAGTTTACAGCGAGGTGTGTGTGTGTGTGTGTGTGCGCGTGCGTGCGTGGGCTGGAGGGAAGAAGCAGGGCGGCGGCTTTTTACTTCACCTTGCTGTCAGACGGCCCCATTAGTCTCCTCTAAAGACTTTTGCTGGGCGTGTGAGAAATGAACAGACGAGGTGTGGGCGGGGCTTAAGTTTCACGACACCAACGAAATGGCTTGTTGGTGTACTCATTAAAATGTACCTTTAAAAATTCATGGAATAGATGGAATTTGAATTAATTCAATTTTTAATACCCACCATTTATTATTAAGCCTTTTCCAATGAATATTTCACATTCTAATCTTATTAACAGGATAGAGTGTTAAGACTTTCTTTGCCACACAACAGATTTTCCTTTAACTTGTGTTTATCCTGCGTAAACCCATCCGTAGGCCGGTCACTGCTGTAATTTAGTCGGATGAAAGGAGGCGATTGGTATGCGCGGTGCCAAGGAGGACGTTTGTGCAGTGTGCGCGAGTTCTTTATCGGAGTCGGGAAATGTGCACAGGTAATCCACGGAATACCGTCGCAGGGAATGATCTCATCTTTTACTTTGAGTGTTGCCTGCACGTGCAGAGGGAAACATGCCTCGATGTAAATGCAAAGTGGCACGTTGGTTCGCTTCGGTGCGGCAGAGTGGATTTTGATCCACATGCGTTTTGCTGGAGCAGTTGTGTGTGTTTTAAAGCAACGCTATGCAACTTTTCTCGCCTTAGCTGCTCCAAAGAAAGGTAATTGCAAGATGCTGGTGATATCTAGCAGAAAAAACCCACTTGATAGCCTTTTCCAAATGTGATGAGAGGTTTCAGATGAAGCTGGATTTCCTTTTTTCACTGAAAAATCTGGAATATCAAGGAATGCGAGGAGATGATTGGAACAAAATTTCAGCTCATAAGTTGCAACCCATGTCTAAGTCAAGCTGGTGGAAGACACAACTGGTGAAGTGTGATGTGCAACAGTTTGAATAAATGCTATATTTGTTGCATAGTGTTGCTTTAATTCTCCTCATTGTTAGCATTGATTTTCTCATAGACTTCTACACACTCAGACCTCATTGTGGCATGATATTTTTTCATTTAAAAAAAAAGTGACATCCTTCCCCATAGTTCTGCCATGGGCGTCATTTGACAAGATAGCCTGATCCATTCTATTAGTATTTTGCCTGCGCTGATACTCAGAAAGTCAGAGTCTGTGTTGAGCCTATTTTTACCACTGCACACTCAATTTCTGGGTTGAAAGCAGCAACCGTTGCAAAGCATCTCCCCGCATATGCAGAATCTCGGACAAACCCACGCCGTTTTCCCCATCGAATATGCGTTTGAACGTCTCTTCTAATAACGACGCTCCATCTCCATGCCGAGAGATGTCGAGCGGCATTCTCCACACTGGAATTTCAGTGGAATCGTTGTGTTTTGGGACCCGACAGTCGGATCTCCATCTTCCACCGCTGCCAACAACCGACTCTTCAAATCCCAGAAACTCCCCTGCCTGTAGCAGAGGCAGAAATTCAGTGTTCTCTCTCCAGCGCCGCCCCCCCCCACCCCCCCTCCCTGTATAGAGCATGTGCATCCCACAGGCTCTTTTTATGGATCTCCGAGTGTTTTTCCTCTGCCCGGGTGATGCCGTGCGCGGTGATATCTTCCTAGAGGGTCAGATCACCTCCGTTTGTACACACAGGTCAGATCCGTGGGGAGTTGTCACCGGCTCTCAGTGTCTCTAATGAACTCCAGCCGCTTGACTGACAGACGGGTTATGGGCCGGGAGTAAACTGCAGAGCGACGTGCCGAGCTGCTGCGTGTGTGACTGATTGGATACATGCTTAATGAGGCGGCACGTACACACACACACAAACACGCACACACGGTGTCACCGAGCTGTTTGGGGGCATGTTGGGGGTTGCTGGGAGTGTGAGCGCCGCTGCACGCCGTGCGTAAATGTTTGCAGAGCCGTGTTTGCAGGTGTGGAAGGCAGAGCACTTCCTATTCCGCCAAGTGTAAGCTGCGTTTTTACGAAATATTTCTTTATTGCAAATGCCTATTGTATGTGTGACGCCTCAAAGTCTGCGTTTTTTGCATTGTTGCCCCCTAAAATGCCTGACTTTGCGGGAGCTTTTCCAAAAAATTGTAATGAAAGTTGTGGTGTTTTGGGTTTTTTTTGTTTTGGTTGCCACTTTCCCTTTTTCTGATCAAAATTAAGTAATATGTATGAAGTTATTACTGAAAAAACATTGAAGGGATAGGATTCTTTGACATGAAGTTGTATGAGCTCCTCACCGGATCTCCTACAACTTCATGTCAAAAAATCCAAACTTTCCCTTTAATCAAAAGAACAAAGGCATTGAGAAATGGTCCTATGAATAACCAAAATGGCAAATAAAAGATTACCAGGACTACAAAAATGCCCGCAAAATAGGCAGCCACTGAAGGAAGCCGCGACGGGACACACATGAGAGAGACAGACCGCAAATGGCAACATCGAGAAATCCTGTAGGGTCTGTTTTATATATGTTTGACAGGCTGAACTTTGTCCTGCCGCCTTAAAATGCAATCTAGACGGGTGCGTTTGACTCAGAGGACTGGCCTTGGAAAAGTATCACTCATATTCTTCATCAAAACAACTGTTTTGGCAGCCCACTCAGGGGAATCCGGGGCAATATAACAGAAAACAGTCAACATCTCATACTGTCGCTGTCCTTCCGCAGTCTCTTTTTTTCTGGTTTGTTTTTCATTTTTCTTCTTTAATGATGAACACTCGAACCTCAGGTGCATAGTACCTCGATCTGTGTGGCTTTGTTGTCTTGTCAATGTCATGACTTTGAAGTCATGTTTTACGCCGTGCGATGCTCATTTCCTTTTTTCTTTTTTTTTTCCCGTATTTATTTATTTATTTGCCCATGGCAGTCCAATATCATTATTTTTTCCCCGAGAACGAAATGACGGTGATAAAAGGGGTGGGGGGAGAAACGGAGCGAAAGAAACCCTGCGTGTGCCAACTTTTCCACCGATTCTTGACTCGTCTGAAAACTCAGTTACTCTTTCAATTATTCTAAACTAGAAAGATCTCTCCAAAGAGGTGACAACACTGACAAAGCTAGTGTAACATCTATCGGCTTGGAAATAATTTGATGTCAGTCACTTCTTATTTGTTGCATATCGAGGATGGCTGAATTGATTCACGGTGACATTTATTTTTTTTCATTATTTTTGGTGGATGGTGGGTGGGTTGGGGGGCAAAGCGAGGAAATGAGAAAAGCTTGTGATTCACCATGTGGCGAATCCCTTTGCTCTGTCCCTCAGCTTAATTGGGCAGCGCCTCATCAGATTTTTTTTAGCAGCGGCGGGGCTCTTTGCCGTCATTTTGTCACGGAAAACATCATTTGCGCGCCCCGCTCCCACCCCCCAAAACAAGATATTTATCGCGCCTTTGCCGGAATCCTGCGAAACAGCAGCTGGTTCATTGCCGCACATTTGTTAACAGCGAACTCCCCGTTTGGTTTTGATGTCATCCCGTCCCAGTTCATGCTGGGGATGTGAAATGGGAGCGGGAGTGCTTATCTCCTCGTCGGCAATCTGAGGTGCGAGATGGTCGATGACTCGCGTCGCCCCCCTCCCAAATAAACCCCAGACACAAACAACCGCGTGGATGTAGCACAGATGCTCGGTCAGCAGCTCGCCGCCTCGGAGTGTGACGCTGTAAAAGTCTCGGAAGTGTCACGCAGGGCCGCGCCGTAAAGATCAGATATATTTAGACGAAGTGCGAAGTCCGTGTGGGCGGCGGGGAGGAGAAGCGGGCAGGTCAAACAAACACCAGACTGTGTCGGGGGACGGCGGGTAGAGCATGAGCGCAGGTTTTTCGCGTCTGGAAAGGTTGTTCTTGAGTCACTTGTTTTTGGATTGAAGCGGCAGATTTTGCGAAGGTGCAGTTTGTTTTTTCCGGGAGGGTTTTACTTTGGCTGTAATAGTGACGAGTCAGGCATTTAGCACTGGACTGAGTCATCATAAAACACCACACATATGGACCAACACCGGTGCAAAAGTGTGAATGAATGAATAAATAGTTTATTTTGGTTAGATTACACTATATGCAATTCAACCTGTGTGTATCCAATAGACAAAACACCATCATACATATCTACACCAATCAAACCAAATAACCAAGAGTATCAGCAATAAGAAAGAGGAGGGAAAATTTACTCTGCATTGTTCTTCTTTTTACATTTTATTTCTCAATCATTTTGCAGTAATCCTTTGTTTCACCTTTCAATGCTTTATTAAAAAAATCAACAGAGATCTACACAATGTCAGTTCATTTCTAAATCCATTCCATAATTAAACTCCCAAAAGTGAAGCACCTTTGTTTCTGACATTAGTCCTCACTTGACTTGTTTCAAAAACACACAGCCTCCTTAAATTATTTTTTTCCCCTTGATTTAGAAAAAAAAATATTGAATACAAGTAGTGATCTTCCTGAACTTGGTAGTTTAGGAACACAAACACAGAGAATAAGTCATATTTGCCATAAGAGCTATTGGAATAACATCTAAAAGCACTTCTTGTGAGTACAGTATATCAGGTTTTAGTAGGCAGCACATGAGCCTTTTATTTACATTCTTATCAGCTATAGATTTTAAAAGTCATGCAGTCTATAAAAAGAGGAACTTCATCCTCTCCTCCGTGTAATGACTCGCTTTTATTCCCCGCTCATGTCTGACTCTGACCGTTGCTAATGCTGCCGCCGCTGTGTTAACAGCAGATAAATGGCGCCGCTCATAGTCTAGATTGCATTAGATCTCCAATCTGGAGGTAATGGCTGTTGTCATGGCAACCACATCCAACAGGCACTGGGAGGAACGAGCTGCGAGGAGAAACTGTCAAGACCTGACGTATGCATTAAGCACAAATGCCT
Organism: Mullus surmuletus; assembly: GCA_903171835.1. Taxonomy (NCBI): domain Eukaryota; kingdom Metazoa; phylum Chordata; class Actinopteri; order Syngnathiformes; family Mullidae; genus Mullus; species Mullus surmuletus. The sequence goes on from CAESWR010002650.1 coordinate 25,715, forward strand.
CGCGCGCTGTATTTATATCTGCACTTTGCAAATGAATTTCTTCCGTTTTGTCTAAAATTGAATTGAGGGTTTGTTTCTTTTAATTGCAGCCTGGAATTGTGTGCTAATTTGGAAGAGTGAAATTAAAGATAAAACTGGATTATTGATACATTGAGGAACTGAATTGTTTTTTGTTTTTTTTGTCTTTTTAACAAATCACTTGAGCTGATGTTCAAAAACTGAGGCCTTGCCAGTTCGTATGCATTAGTGTACGTTTTTTATATATATATACTGAATCATTAGCAGGCAAACGGATCATAACTGGCTTGACTTTCTGGGAATACTTGGGCCACACACACACGCACACACACACACATGTATTCTCATATCTGGGGCAAGCTGTTTAGCATGAAAGGTTGAGTCTCATTTCTTTTCATACTTTTTAATTCTTTTGACAAACTTCCAGCCCTCTGGATACACTTCCCTGACAAACAAAACGTATCGGAATACCCCCGTTCAGGAAGAGCTTCTTTTCATTCCCCGCTAACCCTCGCACGCTGACTCTGGGACAAAGATCCAGCGCGCATTGAACTGACAACATGAAAGACTTGATCATTTTTTCTGCCCCCCAGAAGATCCTGATAAATGTTATTGGATTGCTTTGTCTCTCAAGAGCTGATGTAATGTGACAGGGAAGTGTGGTGTTTATGTTGAAACAAGGAATGTGCTCGTAATACAAACGGCTTTCTGTGTCTCTATAAGAAGCTGCTGTGATTTAAAGAAAAATAACCACGGAGATCCTCTGGGGGATTTGAAGATTTCACTGATCTACCTTCAGAATCCAACTCGTTTCCAGTCGAGGTCTGTGTTGGTTGTTTTTGCCTTATTGTGTTTTCCCATGCACTTGATATTCACACTATGCGTTCTAAAACCACCAATTACTTCACTTTTTGTTGGAACTGGAAAAAAAACTACTCTTCGGGCTAGTTGGAAAAAAATTTACTTAAATTGATGCGCAGGTTAGCGTGAAAGCTTTTTGTTTCTGGAGACATGATTAGGCCTTGTTCAGTCCATTTATTAACAATTACCGGGTACTTGGCACATTAAAATTGATATTTCACCCTGGAGAAGATTCAAAAATTCACAAATGAAATTCAAGCACGCAAGGTCAGCTCGCCAGTTAGCTATAAAGCCAAATATCCGTCACCCTTTTGGTCTTTTGTTGTTGAAAAGAAAGTTTGTAAGACAGCAGTGAAGTGTTGACCCTGTAGAAACTACTTCGAGTAACACAAGAGGAGAAAACTCTTTCCTTCTGGTTGGCGACGCCCATAACGCCAGTGTCGACACAAAATCTGTCCGGGCTGCAAAATCTATCCTGTGACTGGCGACCGTTGATTACCTCATTCTACACCTGTGCAAATATACGTCACCTTTGTACAAAAACGTTATGAAAGTTCAACGAAATGACAACAAACTGTATTTAACATTTTATACTGTGTGTGCGTGTGTGTGCTGTACACAAAAACTAGAAACTGCCTCGGTCGTTTTGTGTATCAATGTATTACATTTTAGGTAACACTCTAAATTAAGGTACCATACTAAGCGTCAATTAATGCTTAATTAACAATTGATAAGAATAAGGGCTTATACAAAGCTAATAAACATTAATAAGACTTACTTACTTATAAGTTCAAAGTTTAAGTCAAATGTTCTTACGGAAAACTATTTGTATTATTACGCTTTAATTAACACTTAGTCCTATTGTTTATAAACATATTGTAATACCTTATAAATGCTTATTAATGTTAATGGATGCCTATTAAGCATTAATGAATGCGTATTATGTTTGTAAAATTGTAAATACCATTTCTTTTAGAAGATCGATGTATTATGTTGTAGTTTCATTGAACTTACACCGCAACAATGGCTACCATCTAAGATGCAGGACATGGGCACATTTCGATCCTTTTGAAAGACTTCAGCAATATTTTAGCATAAATTGAAGAAGGATAAAAAGATACTAACGAGAACCTGGGACGGATCTGCTCGTGATGGACCGCCAAACATCTGGGCCGCCTCGCTCTGCAGCGACCAAGCTGTGGCAGATCTCAGCTCTGTCTCTTCTTAAATCCCTCCATCAACATTCCCTTTGGTGTGGTTGCCTCCGCCGCGATGTCCGTGCCGGGAATACCAGCAAGTTTCTTCTTTGACCCGTTTGTCTCGAGTAGTGGTGCAACTTCTTCCCGTAACCTCCAAGGAGGATCGTTAGACGGACATGCCGCGTGTCATCAAGCAGCTGTCTCCGCTCGTAATCCGTGAGGTGGTGGAGCTGAAGTGGACGATAATGCCTCTGAATGTCTGGGAGCACTTAAGTATGAAAAAAAAATGAATAATTTCAAGATACTTCCAACAGCTTCTCTGGCTGTTATTTTCAGCGCCTGGCCTGTTTGTGATGGGCAGAGTGGGAAAATGTTACAAGGCAAACAAAGCCGCATCTTATCTCTGTTTTTGTATAATTTGGAGAGGTGTTATCCAATTCGAGCAATGTACAAAAACGCTCGAATAACGCCGTTTTAAGACCTTTAGAAACCTTGACATTTACTTTGCCGATTTTTCTCTGCAGAAAAGAAACCAGAGCATCTGCTTGCGTCTTTGTAAAACAGATTTGCAGCGCTGCCACTGACATCTGACTCGTCAAACTAAACTCTGTTGTAACGCAGAATTTATTTATTTTTTTGCTGTTGTCGTAATTTTTCTTCTTCCTTTTTCTCTTCTTCTCCTCCACGGGGCGTGCGACAACAATGCGCTTACATCTCAAGCCCTTCTTCTTAAACCCTCCCACACATTCCCAGCTCTCTTGTTGTCTCCTTCTATCGCTGTTGTAAGGAAAATATCACCTCGGGTCTCACCTTTCAAATGTTGAAGGAACGCTCACAGCCTTGACAGAAGCTCTAAACATTTTGCCCCCGTACACTCGTTGGTATAAATATTAGGTTTTGTACGAGACGCGAATCTGGGAGGCAGCCGTTGCAGAGCCGCAGGGCAAACATGCAAACCTTGATTAACTTGTGTAGTGTAGGGTTTTTCCCAGGGAAAGCACACAGCCGGCTCCTTCGGTAGATTTCTATACATAGCGTCGGTTCACCTTTTTTTTTGTGGGAGTTTCTTCAATTTTTAAACTCTGTTACAAAAAAAAGGAGGAAGCTGGTGAGAATGTATGGTTTGGAAGGTTTACAGTGTTCCTTACTGTACGTCTTCAAAGGGTTTCCAATGTTGTCACGGCGATGGATACAGATGAAAATACGTCTCCAGTCAGACAATAGAGAGCATAAAATTAACCTTTAATGACTGAGGAGTGAGCGCGGCGTCCGCAGAGGTGCCAAGATCCGGACGAGGAGGCAGTTCCGTGCGTGAATGCGATGGAAGTGTGAACTTCTGCTTCAAAAACGCTGATGTGTTGACGAGCCACAATTAAGGTTTGAATGGTTTTACTGGTTCACAAGTGAAGGCTAGAAGGCTCACCAATTAAATAGTGTAAGGCAAAATGCTTCCTTCAAAGCCTCTTATGCCCTCAGATGGACTCAAAATGCTTACTAGCAAAGGGAAGATATCTACTAGTTGGCAAGTAAACCCATTTACAGCAGTGCTAGTTAACCAGTGGGTACTACAAGGTCTCTAGTTAAAGGCAAAATGAGCCCTAGTTTACTAATTGAGGAAGGATTTGAATGATGGTGTGGAGGAAGCATGCACTGAGGCTTCCTATTGGCTCTCCAGTTCAAAATCTAAAATACAACCAATAAAAACTAAGCATTTCGATATAAGCCCACCTACTTTATTTGCTCACTATATATATGTTGCTCTCTATAGTTGACGTGTTGCGAGAGGTTAATTTGAGAGTGTGTATATAACAGTGCTGGCTAGTTAACTAGTTCATGTCTACTTTACTTGGTTTTAAAATTGTTAACTAGTGGAAGCGACTTTGTTCATGATGCTTGTGACATTTTATTTCTTACATAGTTGCACACATTTTGTCTTACCTGTGAATTAGTGATGCGATACAATCTCTTGAGGTCACTTGAAACAGTAGAAAATCACAGCACTTGATTAGTTGATGACTTATTTATTTTGCTTCAATAGCTCACAGGTTTACTCGATGAAAGTCTACAGCGGTGAGCTTTGGTTAATAGAACGGTGCTTGATTGTTAAGTCCTTTGTATGCTTCGTATTCATGACAAAAAAGAGAAAGTCCAGAAAGAAGGGAGGCAGGGCTCGGCCCATTTCAATATTGCATAACAAGCAGAATGTTTTTTCCCCGCTAAGGAACATAAACTCGGAATTAAGTGAGGACGTACCTGACAGAAGAGCGGCTCTTCGTAAGAGATATTGTGGGAATATTCTCTTTGTCTCCGCAGAGCATCACGTATCGTCTCCACTTTGACGGAAGCGCTGGTCAAAATATTTACTAGTAATTTTTTATCTT
>CAESWR010002650.1:58963-69235 GCA_903171835.1 Mullus surmuletus
TTTTTTTTTTTCATACCTTAGGTGATGAGCTAACAATGCGGCGCTGACTGTCACGCGGCTACAAGCGCCGCACTCCTACTGCCCGACCACGTATGTATGGACTCGGGCTATTGTGCGCCGCTTATCAGTACAGTTTGAAAGCATTAATACTCAGCCTTAAAACCCAAAGGTGTGTGTGGGAGGCCATTAACAATGCCGGATCTGATTTTCTCCGGGGGGGAAACGAGTAAGCCACATGCCAGCCTCCCCCACCGGACCATTCAGGGCTAATGTTGATGTTTTGACAAATGCGCCACAACAGAGTCTGCTTCTTTTTTTTTTTCGCAAATTGAAATTGAATGCGCGCAGAGACGAGCGGAACGGGAGTGTCGGCCCAGCGCAAATAACTTAACTCTGTCAGTTGCTCTCGGCGAGGCTGAATTCATTTGAATCTATTAGAGGGAGAAGAAGAAGAAGAAGAAGAAGAGAACGGCGGGAGGACATGCTTCCCTCTAATGTCTGCGCCGTCCAAGGTGCTGCGCCTTTTCTTCTCCGAAACATCACCGCGGGCTCTCGGAGCAGATCGGCGGCGTTCTAAACGGCGGCGTGCATTATGGATCGCGGTTGCGAGGCGGGCGGCGTGTTCCGGGCGAGGTTATTCCACCTGTAACGCCTCGTAGGCAAAACATCGGCGTGAACAGTACGAACATCTCTCCCGGTTGAGAACCTTTTGTCTCGGGAAATGTTTTCAGAACATCCAACATTTCGGCTTGAAGGGATAGTTTGGATTTTTTGAGATGAAGTTGTGTGAGATCCTCACCATCAGTGCCGTTCATCAGCAGTGACTTTTCTCCCACTGCGACCCGTGAGCAGAGTTCAGGCCCGTTTTTGGTGATGCATAAAGTAGTTCCATCTAGTTGCTGGGCTCACACGGATAAAGCGTATTGCTCCAAAAAACGATGTGTGTTCAAAAGAGTAATTCATTTTGCATCACAAAAAGTCAGACCTTGCAATCACCTGGCACTATTTTCTCTCCATTCATATCACTGCGCACTGCTGCTGTTTTATAATGTTGACATGCTTGGATGGCGAGTGCTGCGACGTATGAGAGACTAATGTGAGAACTCAAGAGAGATAAATCTATTACGAGCCAAGAAAGTATATAAAAATGGTGCGAGTTTGCAATTATGCAGGCTGCAGCACCGCAAATAGGTCTGATTCGCCGTATATATATATATCACCGCTTTCCTGTCATGGACACTGCAATTAGGCAACTAGGCACTATTATTTGCATTCTTGGTATTGTGTCGTTATTGTTCATAACACCGCCCTGATCGGTAATAGATGGCAACATGCAGTGATACAAAGGGAGAGAAAAGAGTACCGGCTGATAATGATGTCTGACTTTTTCACAGCAACGAATTTGTGACGCAAATGGCTTACTCTTTTGAACGCGTCTTGTTGTTTGGAGCAAAGCGCTTTATCCGTGCGACCACCAGCAACTAGACGGAACTACTTTCTGCAACACCAAAAGCGGGCCGGAATTGCAGCGGTTGAAAAGTCACTAACGACGCTGATGGTGAGGATCTCATACAACTTCATGTCAAAAAATCCAAACCATCCCTTTAAACACCTCTCTAAAAACTCAAGGATCGATATCCAGCCAGCTTTTGCCTCCTTCTACCACCACCCTCAAAATAGACAACAAAAAGAAAAACATATATAGGAATCTCCCAGATGAGCTGACACATTCTTTTTAAAAATTCAACATGCGAATGAATTATTCCATATCGCTCTGTTCAAGCCGGCCTAAAGGTAAAACACGTGTGGAATAATGCCGCTCCCTGTGCCCTTTGCTTACCTGCTATAAGTTGTAAATGCAACTTATTTGGTATTCGGGCTGCTTTGGCGGGGAATAATAATGGGGGACGATCATTCTTTGGCTCGCTGTTGTGCTTGTGGAAACGGCACGTTGGGGAAAACAAGCAAAGAAACATAATGCGGTTGTTGTTGTTTTTTTGCTTTTTTCCCTGGTTTCTGTACTGATATAAATTGGCTGCTGTGTTACGGTAAACAAAGTACAGTTTGACCTTTGACTGTGATTTGATAAGACTTCTGCTCTAGGTCAGACTCTGAAACCCTTTTCTTCAGATTATCATAATCACCTTGGCAGAAGTTTCACTGCAAGAGGACACTTTTGTTAGAAAAACTGACAATTTCATTACAAAGAAACCCCGTATTTGTATTGTTGGGTATGCTACAACAGATATCTATTTGAATATGAAATAAGAAAGATGAAAGTAGGTTCAAGGAAAGGTGAACTGTCACTAAGATTTGCCACTTTTTGACCTAAAAATTGACAATTTCTATTAAGCTTTATGAAAAATAAAAACCCATACTGAATATACAGTATATTACAGCGTCATTACGGTCAAGAATGCTTATGTAATGTATTATGTATGTAGTGTTTTGAAAAAGATGGAAAGTGAGCAGTTAAATTAGGCCACGCCCATAAAATCCAAAACACCCTCCCAACCTCATTACCTATAATGTAAACCCACTTGTGTAAATTCAGAGCCACCATGAAAAGCACGGCTCGCTCACCCATCATCTCCAAATCAGGAAAAGCAAACATATAAATCAACGCTGAAACCCAGTGCCGTAAACACTTTTCCCCGCGTCATTAGCGGCCGCGCGTATCGGCATTGTTTTCCCCCGAAACGATAGCGGCGCACTCTCCATTCCTTTCTTTTCATTTCCTTTTCATGTCCATCGAATTTGCATTTCAGACGCGGTGTGGCATCTTTATCTCTCAGATCTGCTCAAATATTGCACCTTTTTCTCATTCGCCCCCCCCCCCCAAAAAAAAGGAGGAAATGAAATGCATTGTTTGCCTTTCTGGCTGACGTGTTAGCGCCGCGCCACTGTGTGAATATACAGGACATATGGAAGGTTTTTTTTTCATATGTATAATTGGTAGGAAATAAGGGGGAGTGAACCAGATTTAAGTCCGGCCATCTGAAAGGGAATATGAGAATAATGAATAAATGTGAGGAAAATAATCCTGGTAAATGAGTGAAGTAGTGACAAGCGATGCAGGGTGAACTTTATATTTACCACGGCAGCACCTTCTTACACAGATGGTTTATCATGAAACGCCGGCATCATAATCCAATGAATGGATTATAGTGATTAAGTTCCAATTGTGGAGCTAAAAGCAGACTGGGTTCCTCTTGACAAAAAGTCTTCGCTCCTGTGAGGCAGAGCCAAAATCCGTTGCCCCACTTTTGGATTCGTATCAAATTTAGACTCCCGACGTCAAGCTCGCGGACGCCGCCCCCGCAGACGTCACCTCCCGACCTTGTCACCGATAGGCGGCCGACCCCGCGCCGCCGCGAATCCGCATCGACATAAGCTTTGTCGCTCCCGATCAGCGGCGTCTGCTCTGACGCTGGGGGGGGCGGCGGGAGGAGGCGATGAATCCTCGGCCGGTCCACAACGAAACGGGGCGATCCTGCTCCTGTCATGAAAAGTGACAGATCCCTTTGTTCGGAGGGTTGGGGGGGTGGGGGGGGGGGCAATAGGACAACCCCAAACTCCTTGGCGAGGATGAGTTTGGGACGCGGGGGTCCTGGCGTGCTGCGAGCTGTCGGTTTGACAGAGCCCCGGGCGCTCGGCGGGACCCGGGATCCGAGACGCTTTGCACCGAGTTGTCACTCTGTCAGAAAAATGGAGCGGCGAGCCTTCACGAGCAGCGCCTCCTGCGCCGCTACCATGTTTTCCATCAGACGCGGTTCATCTCACGCGGGTTTGTTGCAAACGTTCAGCGGAACGCGGGGGTCGCGTGGAGGAAGGGGGTCGCGGGCGGATGTCACAGGGGCCTTGCCTCCATCCATCCATCCGTCCATCCATCCATACGAGTGACGAAATTCCTCAACAGCGCTTCAGGACTTCACTCACGAAGCCCGATAGACGTCGATTGAGATACTTCCGGTTCGGGCTGAGTATCGGTACTCAATTCATTTCAGTTATCAAAACTGCGTCTGTCAAACCATACCTGCAGTCGGTGGTTTTTGTACCCAGATCTCGAAAAAAAAGACTGTTTCAATTGTTTTACTCGCAGCCAATCACCACAAGTGTAATTTGAGCAGTTTCAAAATGTATTTGTGTAAAAATCTTATAAATGGGGAGGAGTAGGAACATTTGCACAACTAATTGCTTTCTATTCACATGACGAAAATTTAATGAAGTAACGGAAAGGATCAAATGAAATACTCAATTAGTATCGCTATTGTTTTAAGGGTACTGGTATCTGAAATTTTTAAACGATACCCCTAAACCCTAATGACTTTGATAAATCACTGCTTCCCACTTTTTGGATTCAATGGAGTGTTAACTGGATTGGATTAGAACTGGTTGGAGAACCATTAGCATTTAGCTTCCATCTTCCACTGCAGTCTTTCGGCTGCTGGCTAACTTGCTGGTGTATGTGTTTGTGTGTGTGTGTATTAGCGGACAATCAGTGCTGCATCTGTGGTGGACTTGGCTGATCAACATTCCGAAATGCCAGCAAAATGCTTAAAGTATGGCTTTACCACAGCCCAGATAATACTTTGTTGCACAGTTCAATAAATATTTCAGTAATTTGAGCACTTTATCAAAATTATTTGTGTAAAAATCTTTTGATTGGGGAGGAGTGCCAAAAGTATGGAATTAAGTACTCAATTGGTAGCGGTAAAGGGGTAGTTCGGATGTTTTGACATTAAATTGTATGAGATCCTCACCAATAGTGCTGGGCGATTGTGGCCAAGAATTCATGATGCAAATGTATTACTCTTTTAAACGCACATTGTTTTTTGGGCAAAACACTTTATCCGTGTGACCCCAGCAAGTAGCTGGAACTATTTTCTGCATCACCGAAACCGTGCTGGAACTCCTCTCACGGGACGCAGTGGGGGAAAAGTCACTGCTGATGAACCACACTGATGGGGACGATCTCATACAACTTCATCGGGTGCTGGTATCCGTAGCGGTATGGAAAATTGTTAAACGATACTCAGCCCTGCTTCTGGTTCAGTCTACATGTAGAGTGAAGCAGGATAAACTGTGAAGATACAGAGATAGGAGGGGGGGGGGCTGCATGAAAAAAAAAAACACAAAAAAAAAACCATATAGGCAAATGATTCCCACCTCTTGGCGCCGCAGTGTGCACAGTCAGATTCTTCACCCGGGGACTGTGGAGCACTTAACTCCGTGCTGTCGTGATTTCTCCAATTACGGGTGACAGCTCCCAATCCGCGTGGGAGGTGGATCACCCCTGGAAGTGCCAGGCAGAATACGAAGCGCGCCACAACATTAATAATTCACCAGAGGTACATTCATATTCAGTCTAAGCGCTGCAGTTTGGGGCCCATTAGCGATAAAGGCGAGCAGACGCTTCCTTATACCTTTCAGCTTGATGTTCAATCGCAGGTATAAAGCCCACATGTTTGATTTTTACAAGCTGAAATGCTTTTATTTCTTCGCGCTGCGCCAAGGCAACTATGGGAACAAACTTTGCGGATGCTCTTAAGATTCCCGACAAGTGAGTTCCTTTTGAGTTTTTTTTTTTTTTTTCACAGCCTTTAATTTGATGTTTCTGCGGAAAAACCCAGCAACAACTTACCAAGTACACAGTACGCTTTTTTTCACCACTTTAGTTCAAATGTCTTCTCTTTCATTTAGACACAGCTGGAAAAGTTGGTGCAAATTTGAAAAATCTGATCAAGTGTTCTTAGTTTAGCTCTTTAATTTGCCGAATGAAATCCATCAAAAGTTTGTAAAGAGGAGATTTTGTCTTTGTATTAAAAAAAAAGATTTATTGAGCCCAAAAATATCAATTTCAACTCTCTTTTAGGCATAAAATGTTACATAAATCCAGCTATGAATGATATATGAACAAGCCCAGAGGTAAAATTCAGAAGATAACTGGAAGTTCAGGATCTATAATTGCAGTTCAAGTAGGGTTTTCTGACTCAGAGGATGAGAGAACACTTAATTTGAGAGAATGTATCAGCCTTTTCTGAATAAATGCACCGGTCATGATCGTGACTTTAGAAAATATTAAGACATTTTCACAAAATGCGTCTCCAGGAGTTGCAACCATAATTAATGAATGAATTTTTAAATGCTTTAACATGCGGGTCGCTCTCAGCCCCCACATCGGCTCATCATGCAACCTCGTGGCTGGCGGTCCGAAGTCGCCGCTTGCATGTCGTCAGTTATTCGTGCAAGATTGATTTCAACGAGGCGACGGCAAACAAAGATCGCAAAGTCAATCGAAGAGCGGGATGTGCTCCCCGCCTCTTCTGGTGGCCTTGATCTCAGCACAGAGCCGAGCCCTGCAGACAGCAATCGCGGCGTGAAGGGAAAAAAAAGAAAAAAGTGTATCAAGTAGTATCAAGTCTTAGTATCGATCAGTGCGTGAAAAAGTGGACTTGTCTCTGCTTCAGTGGATATGTGAAGTGGCTGAATGGGGCGGCACGATGGGCCGCTAACCCCGAATATCAGCGGTAAATACGGCTTAGGAGGCTGAATGCCAGTGAGCAAGTATTACTCGGCACTCAGGCGTCGCATTAACAAACCCAATGATGACACGGAGAGGCCAATCACTTCCTCACTTGTTTTCGCTGCCGCCGGTATCACCTGGATTCATCTGTTTGAACACGTATTGTTTTTTGTATCAAAACGCCTTATCCGTGTGACCCCAGCAACTACACGGAACTACTTTCTGCAACACCGAAACCGGGCCGTACCTCCGCTCAGAGGACACAGTGGGGGAAAAGTCACTGCTGATGAACCACACTGATGGTGAGAATCTCATACAACTTCATGTCAAAAAATCCGAACCATCCCTTTAAACCAGTACGGCGACTTTAATCAACAGCCGGGTGTTTTCAGACATATAGGATAAGTGTGGAAGCTGGAGAGACAAATCAACCGCCAGAAGCCAGAAGCCAGACGGCGGCGGCGCTCATCAAGCACATGGCGTACCGAACCAACCGCTCAGGCTCGGCAGGCTGCGGCACACACTGTGTACCGCTGAAAAAAAACCCAACACACCTCTCTCCAGAGGAGCGGGGAGGGGGAAAAAAAATAATAAAATGGGGCTGAAACAATACAGAGCCGGCATGAAAAATGGATTGCATGAGGGAGCGTGGAAAAGGGAAAAAGCTGGAATGGAGGTCACAGAAAAGCAATGAGCTTCGGTCTAGACAAGTTTAAAACAGCTCCAAACAGTGGTATAAATAAGTTGACTTTTAAGGCGGCTTACCGTATATATCTGTGGGTGAAGCGGGAATTAAATGAGCCTTGTTTCGCCGAGATTGTGTGGGTGCGCTTTGAGGGCGGCAGAAATTGTAGGGCTGCATTACGGTTTATAAATAGCCGCTTGATTAATGGTTGTCACTGGTAAGCAAAAGTAATAAGTCACACTGTATTATTCATATTCACATAATTCCAATACACTCGGAGTTTCCTCGGTAAAGTCTGGACCGACACAGCTGCTCGGACCCCCCGACACACACACCCAGCGGCTCAGAGTTCAACTGTAACATCATTGCATTGCAAATACAATAGCATAGGACATCACACGCCCACTCAGTCGTCTCGTCACCGGTACTGGTTCCCCCCGAGGGGCAGAAACGCCTCATCCGGAGCAGAGTGACTCACAGAGGGAACAACAAGTCTTGATTCTATGTCGCCTCGCCTTTTACTGTAGCGCTTATGTGTGCTGCTTCTCCCCGTCATTGATGTATCGCCGGCGTCGGCGGTCCCCGCGGTGCGCGATGCTGAGAGAGTGTCTCCCAGTGGAAAATGAAGCCCTCTCCATCTTAAATGGCCGACCAGTGGAGAACATGAAAAAGATGATGTCGGGGGGGCCGCAAGTATTCTCCATGGAAAGTCTTCATCGTGACGCTGCCCAGCGGCCACAAAAAAGTAGAGCTTTTTTTTCCATTGACGTCGTGATGCACCGACCAATCATGCACCTCTCTGTTTGTAGTCTGACGGTGTGTTTTCGTCAAGACCGCACACACTGAGACCAGAACTTCACCAAGACAGAGACGAGGCCAAGTCCGTACACGTCAATTTTTAATTCAATTATAGAATTTTTCTTTCCATTTTACACCTATAAAGTGGTATCAAGATCGGTGTTAAGACCAAGGCCAATCTTGACTACTACTACTACTACAATATGTGTATTTGTATATCATGGTTTGCACTTGCATTGGCCTCCCCTGTTGCTATAGCGCGCTAATTGTAAAAGCTAATTATCTTTTCATGTTTTGTCGGTCCAGGTTCCCACGTTGGAAACCTCTACATGTGTATCGCTTCGTAGATCACACAAAGATATGTAAACACCCGCCGCCTCCCAAGCAGACGCGGCCCCCCGAATGCTTTGAAAGTGTTTTCCAGAGCAGCGCGAGTAGAATCCCAAGGCCACAGCCGCCCTCTCCGCCGCCTTTCATGACATGAGCTCACAGTTGCATTTTTTCCGACACAGCCGCAGAACAAATAACCGCTGTGATATCCACGTTCATCGGACCACAAAGATGACGACACTTTAGCACCCCTGAGTCACAGATAAGTGAGTTTTGAGACCTTGTTTTGCCGCGAACAAACAGAATAAGTCATCCAATCTGCTTCCGTTTCATCTCGACGGAATCAGAGTGCTTTTTGTGACAAATGCAAGTGCGCGCTGGAAATATGAACAGTTGGAGTGTGAAAGAGAAAGCAGTGACACCGCTTGCTAGATTACAGTTTTCTTTATCGATGCGGCGTTCCTCTACACTCAAGCATCTATTTGAAATATTGACAAATAGACTAGAATAACAAAGATTCCAGAGAAATATACGATGCTGCTTTAAACTACGATTCCTGGTCTCAGGGAGGATAAACCTAAAGACTGATAAATCACTGTGTCACACCGTTTGAATTCAATGGATTCTGGATTGGATTGCATGTTGGACTGCTTTATTCTTTTGTGTATTCGCACGCCTTTATCTATTCTGAAATAATGACAAATAGACTAGAATAAGGAAGATTCCAGAGATATTTACCACGGTGCCTTAAACTACGAGACCTGGTCTTGGGAGGATGAACCCCAATGACGTTGATAAATCACTGCTTCACACTTGGACGTTTGTGGATTTAATGGAATTTTAACTGGATTAGATTGAATGTTGGATTGCATGTTTTGGGGTTCTTACGCCTTTATCTATTTTGAAATATTGACAAATGGACTAGAATAACAAAGATGCCAGAAAAATCTACTGCACTGCTTTGAACTGCGATTCCTGATCTCCAGAGGATGAACCGTAATGACTCTGATAAATCACTGCTTCACAATTGGATTTAATGGATTGTTAACTGGATCGGATTGGAACTGGTTGGAGACTCATTGCAGTCTTTTGGCTCAAACATATGTGCTTGTGCGTGTTTATGTTTGTGTCGTTTAGCACACAATCGGGCAAAAGTCGGGGCGGGAAACTCTGTGCATCCTCCACAGCTGTGTCAACGCACCCTCGCCAAATCTAAATATTGTTTTCTCAAACTGTCAGGCTGCGTCACGTGCCGCACTTAGCACTCTGTGTAAATCTTAATGCTCGAAACACAGCGCGCCGGGATGTTTTATTGCATGGAGATTTGTACGAGAGCAAAAAAAAGACTCATTACTAAGTTTAAAGGAAACTGATGACATTCGCCTGTCAGCAGGTGAGTGTGAGCTCCCTGAAAGCCACATGACCTTTCCGCACAAAGCCTGTTCTCCACTTAGGAAGGAGTGAAAAAGGGTAAAGAAATTGCAAGAGGAAGAAATATATTTCATTTAAGATTATGAACTCTGTATCAATGGTGGCTGCATGGCGACACCTGATTCTTAATAACATGATTTCTTCAAAGGTATTCAGCAAATCGCTGCGCATTTACATTTCAAAAGGGGAAAAATTGCTTTCATTTCACTCAGCAACCCCCCACCCCCCACCCGCCACCGCCACCACCAGCACCCCACCCCCCCCCTCTAAAAGGTGACTTTTATTTCCGAAAGTGTGTTTTTAAGAGTTTTTCTTAAAGTGGGTTTGTCACCGAGCGATGTCACGTCAGCACATGTTTTTTGGACTCGTCTCCGGAGGCGTCCTTGGGAATCGCGACTGCTCTCACATAAATGAGTATTGATTCAAAGGGGTTTTTCTTTTTCAAAGAGGAGGGGGCACGGGGGGCAAGGGCCCTGCTTGATCTCGTGAAAAGCCGATCCAA
>CAESWR010002651.1:76031-86391 GCA_903171835.1 Mullus surmuletus
GGGGGGGTGAATTCCCAACAGTGCCAAAAAAAAAATGCCAGAATGAAGAAAGAAAAAAAAAAGGACCATAGATGTGAACCACCAAGCCGTCTGCCTCAATATCTTCCACACTGTGACAAAAATTCGAATCAAATTAGCAGCCACAACAAGAATCTGCTGCTCTCTGGTGTCAAAAGGCGGCGTGATGAGGAATTGTGATGTCGAGAGATCAGTAGCAATTAGGATCACGCAGCTGGTGCGCCGACAATTCCGCTCTGATCCGGAGTTGGCACCAGACGGGATCTGACAGCTGAGCTACAGCTGTAGAGCTCCGAATGTGGGACACACACACACACACACACACACACACACACACACAGCACCATGTAAAACATCATTCTGCTCAAGAGCTATATTTGCGTTACCTCGCAAGCAGAAGCTTTTGCGGTGATGTGATTTATCGCAGCTCATTTGCCGGAAACTTGCCACTAGTGTGTGTGTGTTCTCCCTCTGCTGTTAGCTAGCCTGATGAGACTTTAAAAGGTTGAAGCTGAAACCAATTATTCACATTCGGACTGCGCAGACGACGGGAAAACTGTTAGGGCTTGGAGTGATGATAATGCATATCTATGTGTTGTAACCTGCCACGATCTATTAGGATTTGATTCATTCATTCACCCTTTGCTTTTTCCCGATCTTCCCGAGTGCATATGAGGACAGAGGCGTGTTTGAGGCAGACAAAGGATGCAGCCTTCAGACTCGTACCTGCTTTAGGCTGCGCCGAGTCTCCAGACAGCAGACTGAAATCGTCCAGGGCGGAGGCAGCCGAGGTGGGAGCGGAGGAGACGGAGGAGGCGGTGCTGCCCGCCGCCGGAGGAGCAGACGGGCCGGAGATCAGGGAGCAGCCCAGGAGAGAGTCGTCTGCAGCCAGGGGGTCTGGATAAGCAAAAAAAACCCAAATAAAGGAAATCTATACTGTATGTTCAGTTATTTAAATAAAGAAACTATGACTTGACTAACTATGGCTTAAACTGCTGCCAGATGACAATGATGTAACTGTATTCATATTCATTCATTCATTTTATTCACACTGATCTGGAGCCAGCTTGAGTCGCTCTGTATAGAGATCTAGAATAGTTTCATGTTTTGGTGTCTTGCAGAGAAACAACACCTTTTGCCGATTCCTCCACTGAACCTCCGAAGGGATCGGACAGCGACAACAGGTCAGGAAGCATGAGAGAGGACGTGTCGGGGGATTTCAGTCCTTCGATCAGCTTCTCTGTGGGACAGCAAAGAATTGGGAGTTCTTTAACAAATGGCACATTCATATGTATCAACAACCTGATATTTCATTCTTATGCAAGCAGGGTATAAAATGATATGAAACTGACAATTTACCGGCCATAATGTGTTTTTACTGGCCACTGAACATTTGGCGAGTGCGGAATGCTAATTTTAAATTCTGTATGCAAGTATTCCATCATGACCAGCACAGGGCATACACGGGTGTGTTTTGCTCGGCTTTGAGGAGCAGAGATACTAACCCGGGGTATCGGACAGTTCGAGTGTGCAGAACGGATCCGGGACCACCAGCAGCGATGCTCCCAAATCTACATCAAAGTATGGACAATGGTTTAGCAATTAAGAGACAGTCACACAGTGATTGAAAGGCAAATCAACAGTGAACAGTCAACTTTATAATTGGTTAAAATACATAAAATACACCAGATTTAGAAAAATAATACATCAATATAAACAGTGCTTACCTGTGTCTTGTGGTGCATTTTCCCCACTTGAGGCCTGTAATCCGGGTATCAACTCCTCACAGGAAGTCTGAGCCTCAGAGGGCTGATCTGCTTCAAAAGAAAAATCACAGTCACCCACTGACGACATCACATGGTAACATCTCTCAGCACAGTTTGAACATGCGCAAACATTACCAGCAGGCTTTTTGTCCTCTGGTTTGAGTTCGTCTGCGGTGAGGATGCAGAAGTTGTCGTCGTCAAACGGGTTCCACGCGGGCTGCGTCGGGGAGGAGGTGGATCCAGCTTTGCTTTGGTCCTGGGCGCCATCGCCTGCCTGAGCGGCGCTCGGTTGAGACGCGAGTGATCTGGAGGGAAAATTAACAGAAAAATAAGGATTGATGAGAAAGACACATCGACGCTGGGCAGCCGCCGCGCAGGTGACACTTACTGGTTGGGGGCAGCGTCTCCGCCTGCGGCCGGCGCCTGCTGGGTGGAGTCGCCGGCCGGAGCTCCAGCCGCGGCGCTCACAGCGGCGTCGCTCGGGATGCGTTCGTGGCCTTGATCCTCAGTCTTTGGAGTAGCAGGCGGAGTCTGCGCAATAAGGAAATAAAGGATGTGATAAACAAAGGATACGATTAGCGAAGTTTATCGTCCAAAAAGCACAAAAAAAAAAAAAAGAAAAGGCATCAAAAGGAGATGTATAATTGGAGTTAAATTATGGAATGAAGGAAATCCAAATCTAAAAATGTGTAATTACTTTTCTATTTATAAAAAAAATGGTTTGTGAAGGTTCTGAAAGCTAGAAATGTTAATTTCTTTTGTTGTTAGAAGGTAGCTTAAAATTGTGTCGACTGCAAGTTAGGTATATATAATTCAAACCTGTTCAGTCACTTATGTACGGAATGCTGATTTTTGTTTGTTTCCGATTAGGGCGATATCAGATTCTCACTTCTTGAGTGGGCAAAAAAATGTCACCATAACTGTATTATCACGATATCAACAAAAGTTTCTCTTTTGGCAGATTAATTACAATCAACATACCTGTCTAAGGTGGTATAGAGACAATATGAAAGCAGTAACTGTACAACTACATACAAAAAGTGAAATTACCCTTAATAGATAGTTAAAAGGTACCCAGATGAACTGATAAACAGAGGATCCACAAGGTGCAATATCCGCTATAACTACAATATTAACTAGATCAAAATCCTTTTTGAAGAAAACAGGGGCAGATGTAAAACACACACTGTTTTCAAGTGGCACTGGATAATTTACACAATATTATCATATGTGCATTTTTAACACGATATTGAAATTGAATTTCTTAATACCACGATTATCGTCAATACCGGCAAAGCGCGGCAGCCGTAGTACTGACTATGCTGTTCGTATTTGTGGTACCGTGACTGAATAAAAATACCACGACTACTTAGTAAGATCAACAAATATTCCTGTCGTAAATCAGAGGATTTGGTTCATGATCAAGAAATAAACGAGCTTGACAATGACCAGAGTCTTTGAAGGTGTTTACCGTCTCTGCCACTTTTTGGCTGCTGTCAGTGGGAGGAGCCTGAGCCTGGGCAGCTACCGGCTGAGCTGTCTGCTGCTGCAGAACAGGCTGGGGCTCAGACGCAGTCAGCGGAGGGGGGGCAGATTTGCTGGGCGAAGCTTGAGCCCCCGGCTGCTGAGGGTGGCCGGTCTGCTTGCGTCGGGCCGGGCGTTGAGGAGGTGCCGGGCTGGACGGACTCTGTGCTGCCTGCTGGGAGGCGGCGCTCACTACAGAGGGGGGTGTGGTCTGCTGCGGAGCTGCTGGCTGTGCTGGGACTTGGGACTGGAGGTCAGCCTTGGGTGCTGGCGATGCTACTGCTGCAGTCTCTGCGCCTGTGGCTGCGGGGGGCTGCGTCGCACAAAGGAAAGCACCGTCAAGCAACATCAATCCACTGGTCATTTTAGCAGCTCTGCAGTATTTGACTTAAAATTCCCTTATTAGCTTTGTCACATTTTAGTCATTTCAACACTAAGATGACCTTTGACTAAAAAAAGAACAACTAAGTTCTGTGAAATTAATACGTGTTTACCTGCTTGTTTACCTGCTTCTGTGCAGCCATGCCGATACTGTTCTGTGACTGGATAAGCGGCAGAGCTGCAGTCTGGGCCTTCTGTGATTGCAGAGCAGCAGCCGGCTGGGAGAGGTCCAAACTCACTCCTGAAAGATGTTGAATAGAAGACAGACTGCTTGTCATGGGGAAACATATTTCTCGGGAGATGTCATGGACATGTAGAAAAATCTCAGACTCTAGTATGTGCAGCAATGTATTAATTTCTGTTCATCTCAGGTGAAAAGTATTTAAGAGGACTGAGACTCCAAATGATAATCACTCCAGACCTGCGGTTAGACTGATTAAATATCCGTGTCTTGACCTGTAGTTGATCTGTTCCAGTTAAAAATTAAAGAATCCAGAGTGTGCACAAAGGATTACAGGGATTCCTGTCTTTATGCACATCTTTATTCATAAGGTTGGTTTCTGTTTTTCTGTCACGGAGATTTAGAAGAATGACGAGTACTGTACGCACCCACAGGCTGAGCTACACCACCAGGGAGATTAGCCCGCTTGCGCGGGGTGAGAGCAGCAGGCTGGATGGGTAGGATGCCAGCAGCAGGCTGGGTATGGGCTGCTTTGGGCCTCTGGCGAGGGGTGATGGAGGTTTCAGTGGTGGGAATTGGATCTGTCAGTCTGGCAACAAAGGGAGGATGTTAGTCTACTTAGTAATGACAGAAAACAGTCTCTGCATAATTATTTAGTGGCAATCCAAATACCGACTGTGCATAATAACTTCATTAAATGTGGTGTTACTGCAGCTTTAATAGTGATCTAATATAAGCAGGTGCTGCTTACCTGGGTTTAGCCTGGCTTTTCTTTGCTGCAGCAGCTTCACTGGCTTTGACGGGCTCAGGTAGTTTAGAAGGAATTGTAGAATTCTGTATTATGAAAAAAATAAAAATTTGGCCAACAAATCTCTCAGCAGACAGCATTTCACATAGAGCACATTTAGCAGATGGCAGATCTAATGACAATGCTGAAAATCGTCATGGCTACTGAGCAGTTTCCGTATGCGACCGATTAATTGGTATCATTCATGGCGTGACAGCTAAGAAGTCTGTTTATGTAGGTCACTCACACACCCAAAGAAGACTCCACTGAATATGCCAATGCAATCAATGGCTGATGACAGACAGCCAAGCAAATCCAAATATTCTAGCTGACGGGGCGCTGAGGCAGACTGACCTTCACATTCTGAACAGGGCAGGTCCGCTGAGCTAGTTTAAAAGAAAAGTAGGACACCTGGTAGATATCTGGTCTTTTGTCTGGGTCTGGCTCCAGCATGTAGCCTGAAATAACAACAAGAGAGGGAGTCTCAAAAGAGGAGAGTAAAAAGAAAAAATAACCAAAAAAAATCCCTCACTAGTGCATGCCTTTGTAACATAAATAAATAAATAAATGGACGTGGGTGTTGAAAGTAGTTTTTTTTAGAAGGACTAACGAATGAGGCAGTGAAGATCGTAAGAGTAGCGCGAGTTGTCTGGAATGGTGAAGCTGCCATCACAGATGGCCACCTGGCTTTCACCAAAGGGCAGAGTGAAGAAGCACAACTTGTACAGCAGACAGCCCAGCGCCTGGAGAGGAACACCGTCACGTGCACGCCCCGTCACACCAAACACAAAGAAGAGAGGAGGAGATAGGAGAGAAGAAAACACACAAGAAGTACACCCTTTAACATGGAAAACTGCGTCATCAAAGCACCATAAAACACCTGCAGCAGAACCAGCGTGTGTAAGTTTAATATTTCATCATGAGGATCTGCTGACGTCTACTGCAAAGCTTTCAGGCTGCGTAGAATCAATAGTCAGTTTTATAATGTAAACCTAATCGATGCGCTGATTATATTTTGGAAAAGTTGAAGCTATGCGGTTCTGTTTACACCCAGTGTCCTTTGCTGGCATCATGATAAGTCGTGCATGAAGCTATTATGCTGTCATGTCCGCTCACCCAAACATCGGCTTTTGTGGTGATAATCTTGTTGTTGTAGAGATTCACCATCTCAGGAGCGCGATACGACAAAGTAGTGTACCTGAAGGGAAAACAGGGATTAGTTCAACGCCGATACAAAAGAGGGGATTTCTTTCTTTTTCATGAATAGATCCAGCTGCGCCTTGAACGTGATTACCAGAATTTGTAAGAAAACATCTGAACTGCTTAAAAACAACTCCTAATGCTTTACCTAAAACACGTGCAAATGACTGATAGCTGCAAATATCAGTGGGCGGTAAAATGACACACTAACTTTTTGATCTCCTCCTCCACAGCAGCCACCCCTTCAGTCTGTGGACTCTGGAACTTGTTAGTGGCGCTGCCAAAGTCGCACAGCACATAATGACCCTTATCGTGCAGGAGGATGTTCTCCACCTGCGGAGATGCAAGAGATGAGGCGCACAGACACACAACTCAACCAAATACATGCTGGCATTTGAACATTTTAATTGGATAATGTTACATAAATAGCCTTTCACTCCGAGTTGTCACTGCCTAACG
The DNA here is from genome assembly GCA_903171835.1 of Mullus surmuletus. NCBI lineage: Eukaryota > Metazoa > Chordata > Actinopteri > Syngnathiformes > Mullidae > Mullus > Mullus surmuletus. The sequence continues at coordinate 82,348 of CAESWR010002651.1, forward strand.
AAACACAGACTACTCTTGGTCAGGTGTTGTTTAGAGATAAGACATGCGGATGTGAATGCCTTTTTTATTTGCCGAAAAGGAAGAGAGTTTTTAGACTCTGATGCTTATCATTGCTGTTCGTCCAATTCACAATTAAAACAGACAGCCCTCTCAAAAGATGTCGTCATGGTGACTGGTGAAATGTGTCACCTTTAGGTCCCTGTGGATGATCGGCGTCTTGCGCTGGTGCAGGCGAGAAACAGCTTCACAGGTGTCACAGAAGATCTGCAGCACCTCCGCCTCGGTGAAGCCCGTCTGCAGCCTTTGATTCATCAGATTAACAACCTGGCCTCCTGCAAAAGAAATATTCAACATGTAGCCACGAAAAAAAGAGAAGAATTTAACCTCACTTGACCTTTGATGTATTTTAATGTCTGTTGTATGTCTCCTACAAAAGGATATTCTGTTCAGCCAATATTACATCGCAACAGAAAGTTAACCATCAAGTCTTTTCCCCAAAAAAGTTAATTATGTGATGCATCTACATCTGCTGATGATTTGAGAGAGGCGTTACCTTAGTTTTTCCTGTATTGCTTAAACATACACAACTGATTATAATTATCAGTTGCAAATTCAGACTTTTCACACATTGTGCAATAATTTCTACGGCACAACCACAAAGGTCCACTCTAAAACAGCCACTAGGCCGCAAATTCTTGTAATGATTAGAGCATGTTATTGCAGCCCCACCCATTTCCTCTTTCAGCACTCACCCTTGCAATAGTCCATAAGTATGAGCACCTCCCAGACATCCCTTGATCCCATGGCTGTGATATTGGAGTCCAGATAACCAACAATATTCTTGTGACCGACGAGGTCTTTCTGCAGAACCAAAGAGGAACAAATGAGAAAGATAACACACGAGTGAGTGAGCATGCATTTTGTAAGAAAAAACTACAAATGTGCAGAAAGGGGAGAAACACTACAGACACAATGTTTTTGTAATGCCATACAATTGGAAAACACAAGACAAATGATTTCAAAGAAAGAACTTGTGCCAATAGTTGCCATGATTAATTCACTCAAAAACTGCTGTCTAAAGGTAAGCATTTTGAGATTCAGTGTGAGGCCATGGCCTGCAGAGGGTGCTGCAATGGAGAGCTGAGATCAGAAATCAATTAGGTAATGAAAAACTGTCAAGTACTGCAGCTGAGGTGTGTTTATGTGTTCCTGTGACTGTGACAGAGGCTGAGGGAGGGGGAGAAGTTAAAGAAAACACAATGACGAAAAACAACACCAAACAATGTTTCAACCTAATATTACATTCAGGTTGTGTGAGTGTTAGGGAGACCCAACGCTGTATTTTATTAGACATATATACAATCTGCCACTTTATTTCATAAAACATTTTCTTTAAGAGAGAAGGAAAAAAAAGCTCTGCTCTCAAACCTTGAATTTAGTGAATGCTCAAGTCAAGAAGAAAAAGGTAAAAGCCTGAATCGCTGTGCATGTTTGTCAAGGACACACACACAAAGTGAAACAAAAATAGAACCTCGCTGTCCAAAAAACTCACAATGCTCTACATAATGATAATGTTGAATTCGATAAACATATACAATGCAATTGTGACAGCAGAACACTCAGCTTTGTGATTTGTGTGAAAACAAGCCTAAATTGTTGATTGTTAGAACCCTGTAATAATGCCAGGAATTGTCTTTTTTTAACAATACTAACAATTAAAGGTTCAAGAGGCTATACAACATTAAGTATTCATACTAAAGCCGCGGAAGAACCCACTGAACACAGCATGAAGCACAAAGTTACCCTTATTCTTGGATCCAAACAAGGGGAATTTGTGCCTTTTTCAGCCCAGAAGAGCAAGAGATAAGAAGATGACAGTTATTTCTCTTCATGAAAACTATATTGTGTTTGCAATATAAGCGTGCTAACAATCCAGCTAATGCCAGCTATCACAACCTCAACCTTGCACCACATCGAACAACGCTTGACAGCCTGCATGCGCCAACATGTATGTGTGGCAGGAACGGCTACAAAAGCAAACAAAAGATACAGTGTACTCAAATTACAGCACAAAGACAATTACTCCAACACATCCTCCCATAGAAAATATATGAATGTTGCCATGAATTATCATAACTAGAACCTTTAATGCTGAAACAAAAACTTCATCAAGGAGTCGACCTTTAGGAAGTTGGTTCTCACAAATAATCCTTGCAAGTCATTCCATGATACATCTCGGGGGAAGAGAGCAGAACATGGAAGACAATACTATGAAAACAAAAACAAAGCATGCCATGAACCAGATGAACAAACACACCATCCAAACTGCGCTGCTGCAGGCTACGTGTGGACTGAAATTATCAGCGTCTGCTCTTGGTGATTCTGGACAGAATGAAACATCTTTCATCTGTAGGGTTCTGGCAAACTAACAGGCACAATTAGGGTTTCACAAAAGACATTTATCTTCTCCTGGGCTTTACATGTGGCTCTGAACCCGAGCACAAAAAAACAGCTCAGAGGGAGAATAAGCAAAGAAATGTTTAATCTCGGTAACTCACCATGATTTGAATCTCGCATTTGCACACCTGCAGATCGTGCTCATTGTTGACATACATCCTCTTCAGGGCACAACGCACCCCTTGATTTGTTTTCACAAGGAACACAATTGCAAAACCACCTGGAGGGTTGAGAAAGAGACCAAATTTAACTGTTGGTTGACAAATATTTGATAGCAGAGAATATGTATTATCATTACATACACAATAAGATTGGAACCGAGTATTCTCAGAATACTAACGAGAATGAGAAGATCTTGCACGACTGATTCTTTAACATGCTTTGTGTGTCAATACAAAAAATATGATCGGAGCAAACACCAAATGGTGAAGCCTTATAGTGTTATGCATTAGTCATATCATTGCTGCAGGGTTTACGTCGAGGCCTAGTTGAGGCCTCACCATCTGGTATAGCTCAGACCACAAATTCACTTTGCAGAATTTGGCTGTGACAGAGTCATCAATATCCCGTCCGACACTGAGGCCGATATGCTGCATCCTCGTCTTGATGTGCAAAATTGAATCGTGCCACTCCGTTGTAATACAAATCTACGAGGTACAAATACACAATGGCTGTTTTTACAACTACTTTTGACGTCACAGCGTGGTAAGAGCGTTTTAGAAACATGTGCGCAACTGAGTGTCGATCTATAATTCACCGATGGCACACTTTTTGGTCTCCTGCCAGACCAATGCACACATTTTTAAGGTAAAAACATGCTGTGCAAAGCTCTCTGGGTAATCCATAATCACGGGTCAATACATCTGCGGCTCAGATGTATTCACCCTTCACTCGTGCACTTACAAGGGATCAGATAACGGCCCGGTTATGAACCCATCTCCTTCTGAATCACTTTTCAATCGCAGTGCTGCTCAGAGGAAGTGGATGGAGGACCACTGAGGGAGGGGAGCAGCAGGCCCCTGTTTTGCATTTGTGTAGCCACGATACACAGATGCAAATCTCCATCATCACTGGCATATTGTTGCAGTCATGTGATCTGATGGTTTGCGCATGTAGGACGCTGTGCGTGTGCATGGAAATAAAAAGGGGGGGGGTTGGGGGGGTAGAAGCAAAACAAATGGCATCATCTGGACTGTGGTGCAAACCCCTTCTCACCTTCAGCTATTATCTCCTCTACAGTGACTTGGTGGCGGCCAACAGTGAAGGCTCGTCCAATGAAATTCCCGCCTGCATGGCTGGATCCAGAGCTGCTGCCACCTCCTCCACCAGAACCAGGCCCAGAGCTGACCAGCTCCCGGCGAGAATCAAAGAACTTCCTCATGGTTTTAGGGAGGCTGTAATCAGATCAACGGCTTCCTGGATTTTCCCCACCACCACCACCACCAGCACCACCACCAGCACCACCTTTTCCCGTGCTCGCCTCAAGAGTCTATTCGCAGCCCCCAAGTCGAGCCTTTATGGTGATGTTGAAACAGTTCCCAGAGCGGTTATGTAAGTGGACTACACCACCCAGGAGGCTACAGCATC
>CAESWR010002651.1:87224-99157 GCA_903171835.1 Mullus surmuletus
CTGGACCACACACTGGGTTTCTTTTTCCTCTTCTTCCTCGTCATTGTATTCTTTTTTAGTCCTTCTAGAGCAGGGGTCGAGAACCTATGGCTAGCGAGCCAGATGTGGCTCTTTTGGTGGCTGCATCCGGCTCGAAGATAAGTCTTAGCTGACATTTCTTAACATGATAAGTAATGAATAATTACGCTGAAATTTAAAGTAAAACGTTACAGAAATCACAGTGTTAAAAGTAACGTTCAAAATATAAATTATTGTCACGCATTTGAATCCATCCACCCATTTTCTACCGCTGCTGTTCAGGGTTGCAGGTGGCTGGAGCCAATCCCAGCTGACCTTTGGGGTCCAGGAGGGTCCGACACCAACACTTTTTTATTGGATAATGCAGTCGCCTACAGGAGTCGTGAGGTCGAGAGCTAAACTTCCCTCCATTTCATCAAAAAAGTCAGCTGGCTATTTTATGCGGAGCAAAGCCTTTTGATGAAGAAGATGGAGAAAAGAAAAAAAGATGAAGAATATCGGACATTTCAGTATTATTATACTCTAAAATTGTTGGTCTTACTTCAAAAAAATACATGCATTTAGTTGTATTCAGCGTTATAATATGGCTCTCACAGAAATTCTTTTAAAATATGTGGCTTTCATGGCCTCTCTAAGCCCAAAAGGTTCCCGACCCGTGATCTAGAGGCTGGATTTGGATCCCCAACATAGCTTTAACACTAGCCCAAGAACATTTTTATATGACATCAACTTTCATGCTAACATAGTATATTCACTCTAATTTTAGAAATTACATTTTAATATGATTCTTGAATTCGTCAAAAAATGAAACGCTATTCCAGTCGCATAGTTTTCTCTTTTCCCACACTGTCACGGTCCGTGAAGGCAGCAGCGGCTCGTGCGTGTCCTCAAACGAAAAGAGGCTCCTGTGGAGAAAAAAAAAAGAGCATCAGTGGGCGTGGTCTCACGGCTGCTGGTCCTTATAAAAAGCTTTAGCTTCCTGTTTCTGGTTCGCTTTGCGCTACTTTCCAGCTTCCCGCAGGTCGCCCCTTCTTCACCACAGGTAAGAGGGCACTCGAGGGTACTTGTCGGCGGTGTTTCCGGTGTTTCCGGTGTGTGTGCGGGGTGTTCTTAGCGGGCCAGGCGGTGCTCAGGCCGGGGCGGCGGTTTGAAGGGTGTGCCCGGCACTAACTTTCATAGAGCCAACCATTACCTCCATTATCTCCATTAAAAAAACTCTTCCTACAACTTGTTCTACTTCAATGAAGACCTTCTCAGCATTGGATTTGAAACACTTGCTGTCATAACTTTGCAGCCACCGTGATATGAAGTTTGGTGTCACGTGATTGGCATCTTTTCCTATTATTGCATAATGCATGTGGATTCAGGATTCAGTTGCAATGGGGAAAAAAAGTATCAGTGTATTTTTCAATGGGAAGCCGATATTACCATTGATCCGCTGTCTTCTGATCAGTATTTTTGCAGTGACTTTCCAGTCCAATCCAACTTTTATATGTAAAGCACTTTAATAACAACAAAAGTGCTGCACAGGACAATCAACAAACCAATAAAAGACCAATAAAAGTATGAAACGGAAAAGAAGATTACGACAAACAGTGTACACAGACGTGTGTGGCAGTATTTACATCACAACGACACATGCACACACACCTTCAAGGCTGTTTGAGTTGTAAACGTGTCCACTGAAAGACAGATGGGGCTTCATGTTGACCTTCAAACACTTTGCAGCTTATTCCCGTCACAGTCCCCCCTCGTTATCCCAACCGACATATACCTGTCGAGCCGTTTCCCCGAGGGGAAAGCCGATCCGTCCAGGCAGGAACACCGTTCAGGATGGAGACGTCACTCCACTTGCTCTCAGCAAGAGTAATTACAGGTGTTTCCCAAACAAAAAGCCAGCCCAGCGTAAATGAGATTACCTCGGGGAGAACACAGGCCACAAGAGAGCCTTTGAGCAAGCGTGTGTGACGGAAAAGGCTCTCCAAGATGATGAGCTGCATGCAATATTGATAAGAGTTTAATGAAGGTCTCGCCAGCACAATTTACGGATCCCTAAACATGATGCTGTAGTTAATTTCCTCCCTCTTTGTTTTAAGCGGGTTCTAATAGTAATTTGATATTTTACAGGCTTTTTTTCTCTCTCTCTCCGCCCTCCTGTGAGAAAACCTCCACTCGTCCTACAATGGCAGCGGTAAGTTGCAGCAGCTATGTGTCACCCCGCCTCAAATTTACATTCATTTGCGTGGTGAGAAGAACGGGCGCAAGGGGGGAATTAGCATGAGGCATCACTGCAGCGAGATATTATTATTTGGATTTTTATTCGAAGCGTGTTTTGATGCGAGACTTGTGCAGTCGGGTCTCATTTCCAGCAGTGACCGTAATGTGATTATTTTGTTTTAGTCATTATTCCGCGGGCAAACCTCCCCAGCTGCTCCACATTCTTTCAGTTTTCTTCTCCATCAGTAAATATGTGTTTCCACTTGCCTTACCATAATGTGTTTTTTTTTTTAGACCGTTTTATTCTTTGTTTTTTTTTAAAAAGAAAATGACATTAACGAATGAATGTTTTGTGTAGATAATCCACAAACTCATTTTCTTAATCCGCATAAGTGCCACTTCCTCTTTCCCACCACAGAAAAAGCTGAGTCTAAAAGTATCGAGTGTTGGAAAGACTTTTGTTTCCTTAAAAGTTTTGGGAAAATTAGTTTTGATATTACGAGCTCACACTGGTCACACACTCACACACACACACACACACCTGAGCCAGGGAGCAAACTTGACCAGTGAATGTGAAAGCGGCCTCCTGCATTCTCGGGTGTTCAAACATCCGCCCCTCCCCTCCCGTCCCGGAGCAGGCTTTTGCTTCTTTATTTTTAATCTAAATGTGGTTACATGGTTACATGAAAGCGGAGAAATGATGTTTGAAATCGATTTCCGAGCAGATCGGAACCCGTGGAACTGTGACCGAGGCGTCTGGATTCAACGCTGACGCCGACGTCCAGAAGCTGCGAGAAGCCATGAAGGGAGCCGGTGAGTGACGCCGAAACCGCCCCGAGCTAAATATACCTGCATCGCCCCGGCTTTAGAAACTCTCTGGAAATTTAAATAACTACTACACGCTCATGTCTGTCGCGCTCTGTCCAGGAAAGTTTGAAAATCAGTGTTGCCTTGGCGATGAACAGTTTCCATATTTTCACCGTCCATTCGTGCACCCTTGTACTTTGACTCATCTAGGCGTCGTAAACCTTTCACATTATTCTGATACGGAGGATAAAAAAAAATGAGCGACGTCTCGGCGGATTTTGCAACGTTCCACTTTCTGTGTCGGCGCATTCATAGTGCGGAATGTGGATGATTCTGTTTACGCTGTACCGGCATAATCACCTTCTCCTGACTTTGGTATTAGCGCAAACAGACGGTTTCTATGCCGGTGCCAACAACAAACTGCGCCGGGTCGTCTCCAGGGTGGCGGCCGGCCCCGGCGTCCATTAGCCCTGAGTCTGTCCTTCCACCTCATTATTGAAGCCTATATGTCTGGCAGGCACCAACGAGGCGGCCCTCATCGAGGTCCTCTCGCACCGCACCAACGCCCAGAGGCAGCGCATCAAGGAGGCCTACAAACAAGCAGTGGGGAAGGTGAGAACACAAGTGTATTTACGAATCAAAAAAGGGGCTTTTCCGCTAAATCTGTGAGGGATGAAAACAGCTGCAGAGTCTTGATTGAGCTCGCTGGCAGCTGTATACTTCTTGTTTTTGTTTTTTTTTCTCCCCCGAGGTTGGGTTTGCCTCGCTAACCCGGCGCTGATAATATTAATCATTAACCGTAATGCAGAAATGAGAGCCACCCGTAACGCAGTGCTGCACAGAGACCTCCTTGTAATCTGTAGAAAGGGGAAACGCTCGCTGCTATAAATAAGAGAACACTGAACCCACAGAGGTATGCGGCCCGCCAACAGCCTCTTTGTTTTCCCGTTATTATATGGATCAATATATTAACCAAAAGAGAAGGTTGCCGTATTTGCATGAGATAATGAAGCAGGGATGTGGCGCTGCGTCCGATAAGGGGGTCCATAAAGTTGTGTGAAAGTTCCTCTGAGGGGAGAGGAAGAGGGAGAGCAGAGAGCAGAGGGAGGAGGGAGGAGGGAGGAATCCTCACTGGCAGAAAGAGTGAGTCATGATGCGCATGACGACGCCCACTTGTGGTCACGGAGCCGCGTGGAGCAGCAGAACCACGCCCTCTAGTGGAGACCAGGCGGCCCGGCCCGGAATGTGTGAAGTCATGGGGTTCCGTCCACGCTGGCAACACCAAACCAGACAAACAATTGCAACAGTCACTGCAAACTGATTTCTCGTGTCACAGATGATATTGCATAAGAACAGATGATAATGATAATATTTGTTTGTGGAGCCCTTCATCAAAACAAGGTTACAAAGTGCTTTACATGGCCATACATACATACATACATACGCACATACACACATACACACATACACACATGCATACATACATACATACATACATACGTACATACACACATACACACGTGCATACATACATACAGGTGCATCTCAATAAACAAGAATATCATGGAAAAGTCCATTTCCAGTAGTTGCAGTCAAAATATTGAGTGCATATAGATGGACATACTTTTCAGAGGCAACATTTTCATATAAAAAATCCTTTTAAAAATTGGTCTTTTGTAATATTTGCATTTTTTGAGACCTTGAATTTTAGGTCTTCATTAAATGTAAGCCATAATCATTATAATTTGAAGAAATTAAATGCATTTGGACATGATATGTTTCATTCTGTGTGTAATAAATCTATAGCATGGTGTTAGTTTCACCTTTTGTAATGAATTACTGACATGAATAAACTTTTCTGTGATCTTCTAATTTATTGAGATGCACCTTTACCGGTATCGTTTAGAAATGTAGTACCCATACCAGTACCATTAAAACAATACCGATACCAATTGAGTACTTCTTAAGATACTTTTTGTATCCGAGCACGGATACCCAGCCCTAATACATAGTGCCATAACACACACAACAGGCCCTTACAAAACAGGGGCCCAACATATCCCATCATCAGCCATCACTGGGCAAACAGGGGCAAGGAAAAAAACTCCCTTTTAGGAAGAAACCTTGGGCGGATCCACGACTCAGGGTGGGCGGCCATCCGCTTTGGCCGCTCATGTCAACAACACATACAGTTAGAAAAACACTGCATATGGACAACAGGAAAAGACACATCATCAAGGTTATGATGGTGAGTCAAAGGCCTTATGGTACACACGGTACAGGTGTGTTTTTAGCAGGGTTTTCAAAGGAGGACAGTGAATTGACTGATCTGAGCTCCTCGGGCAGATGTGTTCAGAGGAGTCCCGGAAATAAAGGGGTGTCCCGTCTCCCCGCAGGACCTGGCGGACGATCTGTCCTCGGAGCTGAGCGGGAACTTCAGGAGCGTCGTCCTCGGGCTGCTGATGCTGCCGCCCGTGTACGATGCCTATGAGCTGAGACAAGCCATGAAGGTGAGCTCTTGTAATTGGAAAAAAAAATAATGAAAATACACTCTTTTCACGCTCCTCCTCACTGGTTTTTGATCAATTCAATCGATTCAATTATAGAATATTCTCATGTTTAAGGTTAAAATGTATGTAACCCATTGGTTAATAATAAATGGGTCAGTTTTTCTCATAGCCACTGTTGCTGACTATTGATCTCTGTTTGAGTAATATCACTTGATGAAGCCTTTTCTAACATTCCATACTACAAAATAAGTCATAAAAGTATGTTTGATTGGTGCCGATATCAGTTGGGATTGGTATCGTGCAAGTGAAAAAGTTGGACATCCTTACTGTAACTGCATCTTCAGATTTTTCCGACAATCTGCGAACACACAATTTGCCGAATGTGATTAAAATCCTCCCGTTTCCTGCCTGTTTTAACACGTTCCTGTACCATCTACTGACCTCAGGGGGCTGGAACAGAGGAGGCGTGCCTCGTCGATATTCTGGCCTCAAGGACAAACCCTGAAATAAGAACCATCAGCGCGTTCTACAAGAAAGGTAAGCGTCCCACTCCATGAATAGAAACCCTGGCGTTGAGGGGTCACCGCGTGTCTCCCCGGGGGGGCTGCGCTGCATGACACCCGATATTTAGCATCGGTGACTAACGCCACTTTGTTTTCCAGATGCGCTGACATGCATTATTAGGAAACAGCGCCAGGGATAAATTATTCATAAAAGCCATTTTCGGCTCTGCACGCGGCGGTTTATTGTTTGCTCATTTGTTCTTCCTGCGGTTACAATGACGGGCAGCGTTGGAAATGGCGGCGTCTTTTAGTGCGTATGAATTAATTACAGTGTGATGCTGAAGTTCAGATGGCAGGGCGACTATAGCAAAGCTCCAATTGAATTCCTTTCCCTGGGGACAAATAAAGTTTTCTGAATTCTGAAACCTTTTTTAAAGCCAAAAAGTGACCACCTGTCCATCATTGAGGAACAGCGGAAACAGTCACAGATCAACAGATTTGTGGTTAATTAAAGGATAATACGTGAAATTGAGCTTCTATGATAGAAGTTGTAAAGTCATTGCAGTTGTACCTGAACCCAATTCTCTCTGTTGTCTCTTCCTCGGCAGAATATGAGAAGGACCTGGAAGATGCTATTTGTGGAGACACATCTGGAATGTTTCAGAGAGTTCTGGTGTCTTTGCTGACGGTGAGCCGACGCGGACATTTAAACGCTGCAGATGTAAAGATCTGAAAAACAGGAAAACAGATGATGAGATCGGTTTCCTCATTTGTAGAAAGAGTGTTTTTTTTATTTCCGTGCGCTTCTCCCTAAGCTGCAGCATCTCTTCTGTTGCAGGCGGGACGTGACGAGAGCGACACCGTCAACGAGGCTCAGGCTGCGCAAGATGCCAAGGTCAGCGTTCAGGAAGTTCTGTGTGTTTTTTGTCTTTTTCTTCTCTGTTTTTTTTTTCTAAAGACTTCTCTTTGTGTCCGCAGGAGATCTTCGAGGCCGGCGAGGCTCGGTGGGGCACAGACGAGGTGAAGTTCCTGACGGTGCTCTGCGTGCGGAACCAGAAACATCTGCTGCGAGGTATTCTTACAACACACCCGCAGATTCCCTACGTCAGAGTCTGCAGATTTCGCAGTTGCAAGTTTACATCCTTGTTCTCCGTGACATGAGTCACTGTGTGAGGGGGGATTGTAGCAGGAGATGCAGAGATCCGTTGCTCTGCTGACCTCTGCTGGCGTCTGCAGACATCATCATAGCCAATTCAGAGTGCAGTTCAAAGCTTTGGTCGGGGCGTCCCGGTACAACTTTTTCACTTCCGATACGATACCGATATTGCAGCCTTGAGTATTGGCCGATACAGATATGGATCCGATACTGTATCAGCAGGAATCATTATTTTGTAGTATGGAATGTTAGAAAAGGCTTGATCAAGTGATATTACTCAAACAGAGAACAATAGTCAGCAGCAGTAGCTATGAGAAAAACTGACCCATTTATTATTAACCAATGGCTTACATACATTTTAACCGTAAACATAAGAATATTCTACTATGAATAAGATCAATTAAAAAATGAATGAGAAGACCCTGAAAAATAATCTCAATAAATCCCAAAAAAATATATATATATTTTTTTTAAGTGCAAAATAACCACTAGTTTAACTTGTACATAAGCATATTCTACAATTGAATAGAATAAATAAGAAATGAATCAGAAAAAAAAAATAACCTCAATAAATCCGATAAAAACAAATAATACTTTTAAAGTGCAAAATAACAATTCATCGCTTCTATCGGAGATTTTAGATGCAGGCCAGTATAATCCCAATACTCGTTTTTCGTCCCGAGAGTTCAGACAATGGAGGAGTGACGCCTATTTTTATCCTTCCTCAGTGTTCGAGGAGTATCAGAAGATTTCCGGGAGAGACATCGAGGACAGCATCAAGAGGGAGATGTCTGGCTGTCTGGAGGACGTCTTCCTGGCTATAGGTTTGTCTCTTCTGCCAATAACTCTTTCCACTTGACAGGCTCAACCCTCCACTTTCACTGTCAGGAGTTAACGGAAGATGATAAAAGGAGAAGAAATAGGTCCTTTTGTGTTGTTGATGGCCCTGCAGTGACGGGAGATTTTTGTTAATTAACTGTAAAACATTTCATATAAAATCTATTAAAAAAAATGTGTTTGTTGTTTTTTTTCTTCACAGTGAAATGCATGAAGAACAGGGAGGCCTTCTTTGCAGAGCGGTTATACAAATCAATGAAGGTGAGTCTTTTTTTTCTTCTCATAGTAACAGAAAAAAAAATCCACATTGTATTGTTGATAATGAGTCTGTTCAGGAGAAAGCCACACTGACCTTGAGTGCCCAGAAAGCACACATTAAAAAAGAACGCTTCTTCTGAATTGTTCCAAAGGTTAATATGATTAAAGTCTGCGTGGTGTTAGTGTCAAAGCAGACAAACAATCACTGCCGGCGTGTTTCCATAGGCTTCATTAGCTCTGAACACACATAATTACTGTAATGACAGGACTGGATTCAGCCGACTGATGTTATTATTTTCTCAAACAAAAGCGCCGCGCGGCATAAAGGCTTTGTGTCTCCCGTCAGGGGCTGGGAACCACAGACAGCGTCCTCATCAGGATAATGGTGGCCAGGGCCGAGATCGACATGCTGGACATCAAGGCGCAGTTCCTGAAGATGTACGGCAAGACTCTCCACTCGTTCATCAAGGTGAGGCCGCCAAAGCGAGGAAGACTCTTGTGATCGCCCGTTTTTTGGAGTTACTTACTTACTTCTCCTCTTCGTCTCCTTCGCGCAGGGAGACACGTCCGGCGATTACCGCAAAATCCTGCTGGAGCTGTGCGGAGAGTGAAAAAAAAAAAAAAAAAAAGCACTCGGCGGAGCACTTTGTCGTCTCTCCTAACTGATGTTTTTTCTTCCTGTGGCCTTTTACATTTCACTGATAGCCCCTCCCCCCTCCCTGCCTTCCGCTCCCCTGCAGTGTTCTGTTTTACTGTTTTTAATACCAATTAAACCAAAGAGCAGTGACCTTTTACACATGTCAGTGTTTGTGTAATCGATCCCGCGTTAAGGATTCATTAGCGGTAATAGTTAGAGGGAGATATACACCCCCCCTCCCCACACACACACACCCACACACACACACGCAACCAACATCTCTAACAAAATCAACATTATTGGCAACTCCCGGTTTGTTAGAGCACGATGTCTTCATCAGCCGCCCGGCTGTCGAGTCCATTTGTTTAATTGGTAGCTTTTGCTCATTTGTTGAGTCAGCCCTGCGCCGTTTGACTCAATTACATTAACAGGATTGTAGCTTGATTGTTTTTATCTTTATGTGTGTGTGTGTGGGGGGTAGTAAAATGTGCTCTAATCAAGTGAAGGACGAGGAGTTGTGGTGTGCAAACTTATGGCTTCCTTCATCTAAAAAAAGAAAGAAAAAGAGAGTTGCCTGCAGTTATACAACGTAACCACCAGGTGGAAGCAGTATAATTCTGTAGAGGAGTGTGTGTGTGTGTGTGGCAGCAGTGTGATGTTTGTCAGTGAGCTTCAAAGTGTGAGTCATTTGCAAACTCTCGGAAACAACATGACTCCTTGCCGGTCAGCCTGTCGGGGTGTCATCCAGAGTCTGAAATAGAACCATCTATCAGTCTTAGATGAAAAACAGACCCACAGATTTCACACAGTCGGTGCAGACAGGAAGAGGAAGCGTCACCGTATACGTCCGTCACAAGCCTCATTTCAAAGGACTTTTAACAGGTACAAGTTGAGAGCTGAGGTAACGTTTCCGCAGTCAAATGAAACACTCAAAGATGTGCCCCCTGTGTTTACTGAGCTCGGTGTAAATCCTCTTCATGAGCACCTTTCACTGAAATCATTGCACAGGGGTTTACGTTTATTGGACGCAAAGAGGATTTGTTTTTTCATTGTGCGTCGTAAAACATGATCCGGTGAAACAAATTTGTGCACACAAAAATAGAACCAGGCACAAAAAAAAAATCGGCATGAGATGTGAGAGGTATCAGTTTGTATATCAAAAAAACAAAGCTGGTGATGGTAGAGAAAGGCTCATTTTTTCTTTCTACTCTAACACTATGACTACGTGGATCTGGTTGTCTCGGTACTTTCTACCGTCTACAAATGCTGTGAAGTTTGTGTCTTCCATCACACTCATCAGAGGATTGGTTTCCTCCTCACTCCAAAAGTGTGTTGTGATTTTGTTTTGGGATTTGACCCTATTTTCCGACCAAGATTCCTTGCGAATAGAACACGTGCAGAACACAAATGGTTCTGTTTGATGGGTGTATCCTGATCAGCGTATAGATGATCAAATATTTGGGTAGAAAAGGAGTAACCCAGTGTTTTTTTGGGGGTTATTGCTAATATTCCGGGTTAGAAAAAGCTCATTTGACTGCATGTAAGCGCAGCCTATGCAACTGCTGCTGCTATATATTCACAGCAAAATGGCAAATGTTACCGCGGCGACAGGAAGAGCGCTAATAGAGGCCCCATCGGCAGACGGTGCAGACAGACGTAGGTGGGCTCGGCCGTCTGCCTGTGTAGGCGCCGACTCTGAGACGACCAAACTGACCATTAGCGTGGAAAACAAAGCGATGGAAGCACTGAAATGTGCAGGAGGACGGGAGGCGGGAAACTTTCTGAAAAGTAGCTGCGACGGAACCGAGAACAAAAAGAATGTATGCAAGAGAATGAAAGGAAAAGAAAGTTAAATGTTTGAATTGAAGGATTATGTTTTTTCCCTCCCACTCAATTTTTTTTGTTATTACCCTGATCCTTGCTTCTCTCCAAAATCACACGCTCTCTTTTGTCGAACGGGGAAAATGTAATCATGTGCCGAACGAGATGATGAATAGAGGAGAATCCGAGCCTCCGTGTGCAGCGCTCGTCGACGGAACCCGGGACAGAACGAGGCGCCGGAGGGGACGCAGTGATCCTGGCGGGGGAAGGAGAGGAGCGGAGACCCTCTGAGCCTCATCGCGGTTTACAGCTGCTGCCGCTGGTCGTTTGGCGTTTCCACCACAGCAGGAAGCCTCAGCGGAGGAGGTTTGTGTTGATTTGCTCCCATGTTCCGCCTTTCGTCACGGCAAATTGAAAAAGTCGCTTTTGATCTCAAGGTCAAAGCAGGCTGCAAACGCTCTGTAAACACAGAAACGATGCAAACACAAACACTGCAAAAGAGAAACGCTGCAAATTCATGGCACAAAACACATGTGCGCCAGGCCACTAGGGGGCACCAAACCGAGGGATGGACCAATCCTGTGGGATCGGCCCCTCTTTTAACCTTAACACTCGAACAGGATGTATTTTCTCTATGATGATGAAGGTGCGCGCAGTGATACGCAGCCAAGAATTCATGATGCAAATGGATTACTCTTTTAAATGCAGATTGTTTTTTGGAGCAAAACGCTGTATCCGTGTGACCCCAGCAACTGGAACGGAACTACTTTCTGCAACACCGAAACCAGGCCGTAACTCCTTAATGATGCTTTAAGATCCTTCACATTGTCCCTAATGCCTTTTTTTTGGGTAAATTCCAACCCGCCTGGTGAGGAAAACCCAACATCTGAGCTTCCTCCCACCTGTAAAGCTGCAATTAAAATCAGCATTTCCAACAAACACACCCAACGGAGGAGAGAAAACACCAAACAGGTGGATGGGGGAAATTAGAGATTAGAAAAGTGTGCTGCTCAGATCCTCCATTGCTTTTATCTTTCAGCTGCAATCAAGGCTTACTTCTTCTGCGTCATCGTCACGCTTCACAGTGAATGGATTCTGTATTCAGCGTGGATAATTTTTACATCATTTATGTGCAAATTGCAGCTCATCAGCTTGTTTGACAAGTGGAG
>CAESWR010002653.1:11131-26483 GCA_903171835.1 Mullus surmuletus
AAGGGATAGAGGGAGGGAGGGAGGGAGGGAGGGAGGGAGAGGGAGGAAGGAAGGAGAGAAGACCACGAGGGAGGAAAGAGGGAAGGAAGGGAGAGAGGAAGGAAGGGAGAGAGAGAGGGAGGAAGTCGGTAAGGAAGGAAGAGAGGGAGGGAGTGAGGAAGAGGGAGGAAGGAAGGAAGGAAGAGAGAGAGGGAGAAAGAAAGGAGGGAAGAGCAAGAGGGAGGAAAGAGAGAAGGAAGGGAGAGAGGAAGGAAGAGAGACAGGGAAGAAGGAAGAAAGGATGGAAAGAAGGGAGGGATGGAGGAAGGAATGAGGGGAGAGGAAGGAAGAAGGGAAGGAATGAGGGGAAAGAGAGAAGGGAAGTAGGGATGGAAGGAAGAGAGGGCGGGAAGGGAGAAGAAGAGGGAGGCAGGAAGGAGGGATACAAGGATGGGGGGTTAGGAAGGAAGGAAAAAATAAGGAAAGAGGGAGGCAGGAAGGTCGAAAGGAAGGAAGGGAGGGTGGAAGGAAGAGAGGGGTGAGGTGGGGTCCAGAAAGGGTCCAGAAGCCCCTCTGGTCCAGAAGTTCCTGCTTCGTAACACAGAGAAGGAGAATTTCTGAACAGGGAAGTGAAAGTCCTCTCTGTGCACGTGTTGTAGAGGTATTACGGTAATTTGGATGGTGGCTCTGCGTGTCTGTGCGTGTCTATGCGTGTCAGCTGGACGGCACCTCTGGTAGAAACAGTCCAGTCTGAATGTGAGCAGCTGTTGTTTGACGAGAGCAGAACGACTCCTGAGACACAAGTTCTGTCCTGGATGAGCCGGGCGTCGTCGTCATGGCTACGGTGGCTCTTGCTCAGTCATGTGACCAAACGTAGCACGCGTTCCTTCCTTCCTGCAGGTCAAAGTGGACAACGTGAGCGACTTCCAGGACATCGCCAGCGTGGTGGCCATCACTCAGACCTACTGCACCACCGAGCCCTTCGTGGACGCCAAGTACGACATCAGGGTGCAGAAAATCGGCGCCGACTACAAGGCCTACATGTGAGTGGAGGTTTCTTCTCGTGTGTTTCCCTCCCGGATCGATGATTCCACATGATCAGATCTAATCAAGACAACTTTATTTGTAAGGCACTTTATTACCAAAATACCCATGTGTGTCCCAACCCTTATTAGTTCCTTAAAAAAAACTTTCTCAATCGTCCCTCAGGACCAAAAGCGTCCCCTCTCTAAAAACTGCTGTAAAAATAACCACAAAAAATAAATATATATATATAAAAACAAAAATATGTTTTTATTCAATTTCAGTCTGAAATATATATATTTATATTAAATTTATATTCAAATATTCATTCTTTGGGGGGATTTTAACCCTCTAGATGCCAGCTTGTCTACATAACGCCACAGTATTTAATCGAGAAAAATACAAAAACTCAAATAATTTGCTTAAAATGCAATTCAAGGAGGATTTAATGGTTATTATTATTATTATTAGAGCCTCAGATGATCAATGATTAGCAGCAACATTGAATTTGAGGCATTCTGATTTTTTTTCTGCAGTGACAGATTTTTATAGCAAACTCTCTTATTAGTTCCTGGGGACAAAAAGTGTCTCCTTCCAAAAGACTGCTGTAAAAATATCATATATTCATATTTTTTCCAACTTTAAATGAGTCAGTCTTGTTAATCAGCTTCAGCCTGAAAGATACATATCAGATATCAAATATTTTTTAGGGATTTTGACCCTCTGAATGGTCAGAAAAACAACTCTTAAGGGTTAAAAAGGTGAGTCTCAAGCATCTTCTTGAAACATCGACCGTCTCTGCGGCTCTGTGTTCTGTTCCACAACCGTTAAAAGGCCGGTGCTGGAGGTCCTCAGGCGCTGCCAGGGTTGATATGATAAAAGTAGCTCAGATAAATAAAAGGCCCTGAGAAAATAGAGTGTAATGGAATCACCAAAGTGACTCGGGTTCCTCCTCTGAGGTCCTGCTGACCCATTAAAGCGGCCGGCGGGCGAAACCTGCAGCTGGACTCGCACCACTTTGCACCAAAGCCAGTGCAGCTGTCCTACCTCGCCGCCACCGCCGCCGCCGTCCACCCGCTTTGTTCCTGAAATCCGCTCGCTGACGGTCCCCTCCTGTCTTCTCTTGCAGGCGAACCTCCATCTCTGGTAATTGGAAGAGCAACACCGGATCCGCCATGCTGGAACAAGTAGCCATGACCGACAAGTGAGCGCCCGCCTCCACGTGTCGCACATGTCGCTGCCTCGTTATGCCGCCGTGACTCGCTCAGCCGCAGCCCGGACACACACACACACACACACACACAGATGCTCGCTAAGTGCTTGATATTTTTAGCAGGCTGATTCTGCACTGATTCCATTGATGTTCCTTCCTATTAAAATCTGCATCCTGCATACAGACGCGTTGGAGGAAGCCAGGAAGGTCTGATAGTGCCGGGATTTCATTAGTCAGAGGCTTATTTTTCACTCCCGCATAAACGGGGATTACGAACCTCTGTGTCGGTGCTGATGTTTGAGAGGTGATAGCAGGGGAAGTGTTGCTTTAATTAAAAACATTAACAGCGCTGTGTCGCGGCTTACTGAGACGACCAAGACCAGAAGAGCCATTATTGATAATTGAAGTTACAGAGCTTTTCCTGCTGCAACAAATGAAAACGTCAGGCTGCTGCTGGGTATAATCTGTGTTTACGGCGCCAACCTCCTCCTGAAAAGGCTCCGACGCGGCTTTACTGTCAAAAAGCTGCTGAGAAATTGCAGCTCAGTTGACCTGAGACTAAATTTGATATAACAGCTGAAAGTCACTGCGCTGAGTCTGATCCTGTGTCGGGTCACGTCTCGTATCACTGTAAAGTCACAGCAGAGTGAACATGTGCAGGGGTGGGGGGGTGCAGAGGGGGGGGTTCTTACCTGTGGAAGCAAAAACGTGCGCCTAAGTGTCCCCCTGGTTGGAAAACACACCAAACTGCCCTCTTGACTGGTTAAAACATGATGAAATGCCCTCGTGGCTGACAAAAACACATGTTTAAGTGCCCTCCTCACTGGCAAAACACATTAAACTGCTATCTGGGTGTAAAAAAACACTTGATTGCACTCTTTGGTGGAGAAAGCACATGCTTAAGTGCCCTCTTTGGAGGCGAAAACATGCCCTAAGGTGGCCCCTTGGTTGGCAAAACGCACCAAACTGCCCTCTTGGCTGGTTAGAACATAATAAAATGCCCTTTTGGGAGGCAAAAACTTGCATTAAAGTGCCCTCTTGGGTGGAAAGAACACACAAAACTGCCCTCTTGGATGGTTTAAACATGAGAAAATGCCCTCGTGGCTGGCAAAGACACGTGTTTAAGTGCCCTCCTCATTGGCAAAACACACGAAAGTGCCCTCCTGGGTGGAAAAAAACACTCAAGTGCCCTCTTGGCTGGTTAAAGCACATGTAGGTGTCCTCTTGGGAGGCAAAACATTTCCTCTTGGGAATCTTTTAAAAAGTTGAATAAAAAAAAGAAAAGTATTTTTGTCATGGAGAGTTTATCTCTGCACTGCACAGGCTTGTCAGCCGCTCACCTGTTTCAAGCAGGAAGCTCACAAATCACCTCACCACCACAATAAAGCAGAAGAAGTAGAGAAATGAGCTGCTGGAGCCGGATTGCTCCATGGCAGCCATGATGGTCTCTGCAATCACTCCAAACAGATTAGGAGTCTCAGCTGAACTCTGGCAGCGTCTCCGAGTGTCTTCTTGGGCGATCTCTCCCTCTGCAGCCCTTCTCGCTGCCAACCCTCATTAGGGAGGAGACGCGGCCCAAAACCGGGACTTCACGGCCAATACCGGCGGCACGACGGCGACTAACCGGCCAATACGATACCAGTCCAGCCGAGTCTTTGCCTCCCAGTGTAAAACATCGACCCCAAAGCCGACAGGCCGAGTTAAACATCATCTCCTAATTTTTCTCTGACAAGTGTGAGCTGAGCTGGACGGTGGAGGAGGATCAGCAGAGTTGATATTAGTGCTGCTTGTGTTGTTTCTCCGCACGCATTTTGTGCAGTTTCCCAGACTGGGAACCAGTTGGACTCCGTATGGAGCCGTGTGTCCTGCAGCGGCTCCTCTGTGGAGTTTCTGCAGGAGGTGACGGGGTTGTGATGCTGCTCTCACTCTGCTTCAGGTACAAACTGTGGGTCGACACCTGCTCCGAGATCTTCGGAGGACTCGACATCTGCGCCGTCAAAGCCATATGTGGAAAGGACGGGAACGACTACATCACTGAGGTGAGAGGACGGACGGATGGATGGATGCATGGATGCATAGATGGATGGGCGGATGGGTGGACGGACGGACGGATGGATTGATGGATGGGCGGATGGATGGATAGATGGATGGGTGGTTGGATGGTTGGATGGATTGATGGATTGATGGATTGGCAGATGGATGGACGGACGGGCGGATGAATGGATGGATAGGCCGATGGATGGATAGTTGGACGGACAGACGGATGGATGGGTGGATGGATGTATGGATAGATTGATGGATGAATGGATGAGCGGATGGATGGATGGGTGGATGGATGGATGGATGGACGGACAGATGGATGGATGGTTGGATGGATTGGAGGATGGATGGATGGATGGGTGGATGGATTGATTGGCAGATGGATGGATGTACTGACGGGTGGATTGGATGGATTGATGGATGGATGGATGGTTGGCTGAGTGGGTAAATGGACGGATGAACGGACGGATGGATAACCGAACTAACGCTGTTGATAGCAAAGTTGTGAAACACTGAAACACTGATATTGATTATTTCATGGTTACGTGTGTCTTCCTCCTCCCAGTGTCTGAGCAGCAGACTCGCTCTCACTCCTTCTGTGTCCCTCAGTATTTGGCGACGCTCCTCGTCTTCTCGCCTCCCGTCGGTTGGTCCTCTGTCTCACCAGCGTGCCTCTAAAAACCACTTTGAGTTTTTAATTTAGCTCGTCTGTCCTCATTCCGGCTGCCGGAGCTCACGCAGTCCGTGTGTGTGACCGGAATAAACCGGCTGAACCACAGCCTGAACGCGTTTCCCACCTGGGGAGATTTGAGGGCTATCAATATGTCTGACGGCCGGCCTCGCTCCGGCTGTCTTTCATCTTTGGTCTTTGGTTGCTGTGAATAATACATCCACGTCCAGGAGCCGAGCTGCTGAGCGCTGATGAAGAGTTTGGCTGGCGGGATCAATCCTGACGATGGCGATGTTGTGTTTATGTGTGTTCAGCCAGCTGTGGCCAGTGTTTGACTCGGGTCGACCGCTGTGTTTTGGAGGTTTATAAGTGGATGCAGGCGGTTCACTCTCCACTGTCAGCTGCATGCTAACGCTGGCCCGCCTTCTTTGAAGGTAAGAGGATTTTCACACTGGACGACTCTGATCTCTCCTGGTTCCTGGATTTTTATGCTCTTATCTTCAGAGAACTAAAAGCCATTATGCCTTAAGATTCTGCTCCCCGTGTCCGGGCTGATTTTGGGGAAAAAAAGCTTCTGGTTTCTCGGCCCCCTCTGCTTGGAGCACCATTTGATCTGATCTTATCTCACCTGAAGCTTTTTCGCTCGATTCTAAAAGACTCTTTCAACGGGAATCCATTCAGCAGATCCTGAGATCCACTCCTGCCTTTTTATCTGCACTTATTTGCACTTCCATTTTTTGTGTTTATTTTATGATTTTATTATATTATATTATTATATTATTAACGCAAATGGATGGATGGATGGATGGATGGATAGATAGATAGATAGATAGATAGATAGATAGATAGATAGATAGATAGATAGATAGATAGATAGATAGACAGATAGATAGATAGATAGATAGATAGATAGATAGATAGATAGATAGATAGAGCTCAGACTGCAGGAGCCAGGTCGAGCCAGGTTTGGGAAGCTTAGAAATGATGGAAGGAGAGAGCAGATGACGAAGGACACACACACACACACACACACACACACACACACACACACACACACACATAGAGGACACCGTTGTCACACGCGCCAATGTCGCTCTGTTTCTGACTCTCTGAACAAAATGTGGCGCGGCACTCGGTGACGGGGGAAAAAGATGCGGCCTGATGAGTCACCGAAACTTTCCACAACGGAGCAGGAAAGTTATTTGGTTCGTTGGCTCCAAAAAAAAGACGTCTTGTTTAGCGATGACCCGGCTGCCGCAGTGATTGCACGCTGAGGTCACTGAAAACACACAGTCACATCGAGGAGGCGTGTGTGTGTGTGTGTGTGTGTGTGTGTGCACGTGTTTGTGGTTATAATTATCATCTCTGGTTTCCCTGCACATGTCACGTGTTGGCGTTTTCCCATCCTGCCTCGCTCTGCTCCGTCCCTGCAGGTCGTGGGTTCGTCCATGCAGCTGATCGGGGACCACCAGGCCGAGGACCGCCAGCTGATCGGGGAGGTGGTGCTGGCCAAGATGAACCAGGCGCTGGTCGCCAAGACGCCGGGCGCCTCCCGCTCCCCCGCCCGCTCCCCTCAGGGCCAGAAACCCACCACCGTGCAGCCGCAGCAGGTGAGCCCCCCGTCACACTCACTGTCCGGAGGGCAAAAGTGCCTCCAGTCCTCGTGAAACAACTCTGTGGGCGGAGACAGCTGAATTTGGGGGCGGGGTCTGACGAGAAGGAAGTCCGGTATTCGACAGTACGCACATGTAGCCTGGAGGCAGGAGTCGGCGCAGTAACGCCACCGCACGGCGCCCAACATCTGGCCAGCTTTGGAGCTGAAGACGAAGAAGGTGACAGAAGAAGATATCGAAGAAGAAAAAGCCTAAGAAGATGAGAACAAAGGAAGAAGAAAATGATGAAGATGAAGAAGACAATGAAAAAACAGACAATGAAGACGATGAAGCAGAAGAAAAAAACAAAGAAGACGAAGAAGAAGACAATGAATGAGACGACAAAGAAGATGAGGAAAAAGAAGAAGGAGACGTCAAATAAGACGATGGAAGACATGACGATAATGAAGAAGACAAAGAAGACCACACAGAAGAAGACGAGAGGATAAACAACACGGTGAAGAAGACAATGAAAAAGAAGACAATGAAGAAGAAGACGATGAAGCGACGAAGAAGACGTCAAAGAAGAAGACAATGGAGGACACGACGATAAAGAAGACGATGAAGAAGATTCGAGGAAGAAGAAGACGACAGAGAAGAGGACGGAGAAGAAGAACACACACGCAGCGCCTGCAGGAGCATCGCCGTGTTTTGTTGTGCAGCTCTTCACGCTTCACTGCTCGTCCTCCAACAAACCCCTCTGTGTTTGTTCCTCTCCGTCTCCTTCTGTCTGTCTCTGTCTCTGTCTCTGTCCCTCTCAGAGTGCTGCCCCCAAGGAAGGCCCGGCCGAGCCCAGCAGGAGCGCCGCCCGCCCTCAACCTCAAGGTGGTTTGAACGCCGTCGCTCCCTGAACGTCTGGGCGCAGTCAGAGCTCTCTGTCGAACCGCCTTCAGCCGGTTTAGAAAAAAAACAAAAAAAAAACTACAACAAAAAAAACAGCAGCTCAAAAACTAAAAAAATACACGAGCTCAGTTGCTGTTTTCTTACAGCTTATAAAAATAGTCGGGTTACAATCACAGGTGTGTCGATGCTGTGGCTCCGCCCCCTCATCTCTGTTGTCATGGTAACAGTGTTCGTCACTGGCCTAGTGTGTCACCAAGAAGCCCCATCTGGTTTTGTGCCTTTAGACGTTGTTGCAGCTTCTGTGTAAGTGTTGTGATGTGTGTGTGTGTATGTGTGAGTGTGTGTGTGTGTGTGTGTGTGCGTGTGCGTGCGTGCGCGTGCGTGCGTTCAGGGCTGCTGGTATAAAAATAAATGTGCCTGATAAAAGCGGTGGCGACACAATGCATAACATGGAGGCTCACCTACCCATTGTTGTTATCGGTGTGTGTGTCTGTGTGTGTGTGTGTGTGTGTGTTTGCATGTTTGTTCAGTGTCTGGGTTCCTCCTCCTCTCCGCATGGACCTTCTCAATGTGCCGATCAGTGTGTGTGTGTTGTAGATGTTTGTTTGTCGTTGTTGTTAAGATGAAGATGTTCAAACTGATCCATGCTTTGGATTGGAACCAACCTTCACCGGGAATTCTGATGGGAGCTTCCAGAGGCTAATGCTAACAGCAGGAGCTAGCAAGGTTCCTCTCAATGGCTCCTTGCTCCGTTGTGTGTGTCTGTGTGTGTGTGTGTGTGTGAGAGTGTGTGTGTGTGATCTCAAGAAGTTCCCCAAAATGCTAAGAAGAAACTCAGAAGAAAAAGTGTCCCGCTGTGTTTGTTTGCGGTTCATGTTCGTTGTCCCGCTGCCCTCCGGTGCTCCTCATCAGCTGTGGATGTTCTTGACTGAACATGAACCTTCATCGTTTTGTGTCACCAAGCTCAAGGTGGCGTCAAGTGGGACGCGATACTGACAGAACTTTTCATGATTAACCTCAAAGGAACATCCTTTTCCTCTCTGCATGCTCATTCCAGGTTTGCCTGGATTCCAACCGCTGAAGGTCACTCAGCGTGCGGCCCAGCTGAGCAAAGCCTCCTTAGATGCCTCCTTAAACAATCCCTAATTATGAAGGAACAGGACCAAGCGGGTCTCTAAGAAAAGCAAACACTGAGTTTTTTTCAGCGGTTGTCTTCAAGCAAACCCGTGTTGTGTGGCCTTTTATAAATTCTGTTTGTACAAATTGTATTTTCCTTTTGGTTTTTATGCGTTGTGAGTCCCAAGCTGCCGCTGGGACGCTTTAAGAGCGATAACACATCACATGTAAGACGGCAACGACTCTCTGGGAATGTCCGGGATGAATTTTCAAGTTTTCACGAGGATTTTTTTCAGTTAAATCTTCTCAACATTAAGGCTGAATCCCAGTCCCCCCCAATTAGCCCCTTCCCTTAGTTCTGTGTGTTCACATGAAGGGTAGGGGTCTCCCAGTCCTACTTTGGATGGAGGGGTGGGCTGAGGGGCGGGGCCAAACAGACCTGGAAACAAAGATTTGACGGGAGCAGACTAGCAACCAAGGGGTGCGAATGGTAACAGGCCTAACCATCGGTGTTTACCTCTGACACGCTCATTAACACACCAAAGTCTGACACCTACATCCTCTAAGATTGTTAGCTAGCATTTTAGCATTAGCTCGGTTCACCTTCATTGCGAAAAAACGTCTTTTTCAATACAAACATCCCCAAAACTGCTGCAGCAGCACTCGCGCTGTGTGGACTCGTGTCACATGACTTGGAACTCAACTTGGACTTTAACATCAACCCAATCGCCGAGTATTTTTGCATCTTTCTGTGTGTCTGTGCTGTCAGCACAACATCCAATCAAATTAGATCTACGTCGTGTTTCTAAGTCTGTTGTTGAAAAGAATCGAAAGGACTGGACTTGACTTGGGACTTGACTCGAGACTCGCCTCTCTTGACTTGAGACTTGACTTGGGATTAAGGGCAAAGACTTGGGACTTACTTGTGATTTGTACAACAATGACTTGGTCCCGTCTTCTTCATCTTATATTTCTGCGCCTTGTCGTACATCAGAACCATGGCAACTATTGCCACTGACAACGGCATGTTGGCTGTTTGTTTTGTAACTTGCAGCTTCTGCTGAAGTAGCAGCCGGCTAGCGACAATGTTTGATGACGTAGCCGTAGTCAAGTGGTGTCCCGTTTCTTAGGGGAAAGTTTTCACCCCCTCGCCTTGCCAGTATGTTTTGAGGGGAAAGGGTTAGACCAAGGGAAGTGTTAGACTAAGGGGAAGTGTTAGACCACGAGGAAGTGTTAGACCACGAGGAAGTGTTAGACTAAGGAAGTGTTAGACCAAGGGAAGGGTTAGACCACGAGGAAGTGTTAGACCAAGGGAAGTGTTAGACTAAGGGGAAGTGTTAGACCTGGGAAGGATTAGACTAGGGGGAATTGTTAGACCAAGGGGAAGTGTTAGACCACGGGGAAGTGTTAGACCAAGGGAAGGGTTAGACCAAGGGAACAGTTAGACCAAGGGAAGGGTTAGACCAATGGGAATTGTTAGACCAAGGGGACGTGTTAGACTAAGGGGAAGTGTTAGACTAAGGGGAAGTGTTAGACCAAGGGGAAGTGTTAGACCAAGGGGAAGTGTTAGACCAAGGGAAGGGTTAAACCGAGGGAAGGGTTAGACCAAGGGGAAGTGTTAGACCACAAGGAAGTGTTAGACCAAGGGAAGTGGTAGACTAAGGGGAAGTGTTAGACCACGGGGAAGTGTTAGACCAAGGGGAAGTGTTAGACCACAAGGAAGGGTTAAACCGAGGGAAGGGTTAGACCAAGGGGAAGTGTTAGACCACGAGGAAGTGTTAGACCAAGGGAAGTGTTAGACTAAGGAGAAGTGTTAGACCACGGGGAAGTGTTAGACTAAGGGGAAGTGTTAGACCAAGAAAAGGGTTAGACCAAGGGAAGGGGTTAGACCAAGGGGAAGTGTTAGACCAAGGGAAGGGTTAGACTAAGGGGAAGTGTTAGACCAAGGGAAGGGTTAGACTAGGGGGAAGTGTTAGACCAAGGAGAAGTGTTAGACTAAGGGGAAGTGTTAGACCAAGGGAAGGGTTAGACCAAGGGGAAGTGTTAGACTAGGGGGAAGTATTAGACTAAGGGGAAGTGTTAGACCAAGGGGAAGTGTTATATTAAGGGGGAGTGTTAGACCAAGGGAAGGGTTATACCAATGGGAAGTGGTAGACCAAGGAGAAGTGTTAGACTAAGGGGAAGTGTTAGACTAAGGGGAAGTGTTAGACCAAGGGAAGTGTTAGACTAAGGGGAAGTGTTAGACCAAGGGAAGGGTTAGACTAAGGGGAAGTGTTAGACCAAGGGGAAGTGTTAGACCAAGGTAAGGGTTAGACCAAGGGAAGGGTTCGATTAAGGGGAAGTGTTAGATTAAGGGGAAGGGGTAAAAAGGAGAATTGGGATTCAGTCTTAAACACGTTTCAACAAGGGTTTTTACACATGTAAGTCAAACAATGAAGTAAACTGGTAATCTTCCAGCTTTGGAAACTCATCCCTGCCTGGTTCGTCTCGGCCTGGCATGTTTGACTGGTTGCTTTGCTGATATTAATGTTTTTTGTTTGTATCATCTTTACTTTTAGTTTCACTCACCCCCCCCCCCCAACCCTCCCACCCCACCTTCACAAGACTCAAATGAGTTACCGTGTGTAACAGCAACTAACTCTTTGGCATGAAAAGGGGTCTGACAAAGCTCGGTATCTGCTGATCTGCTGCCCCCTGCTGGTCATCATAGCACAAACATTCAGTCTGCTTCTTTTTTTTGCCCCAGTGTTGCCTCTTGACAGATGAGTTCTCTGTTGGTGGAGATTTCCATGAATGTAGGAGGTGGTTTTGTGAATGAGCATGTTCACACACATACACTTGCTCACACACACACACGCACATATGTGTGATGTTATGCTTTGGTGTATTCAGGCATCCGGTTATCTAACATCTGCACAAAAAACTGGTGAAAAAAATGAGAAAGTTATGTTTTAAAGGGATAATTCAGATTTTTTGACATGAAGTTGTATGAGCTCCTCACCATCAGTGTGGTTCATCAGCAGTGACTTTTCCTCCACTGTGTCCCGTGAGCCGGGTTCTGGCCCGGTTTCTCTGTTACAGAAAGTAGTTCCGTCTAGTTGCTGGAGTCACACGGATAAAGAGCTTTGCTCTTAAAAACAACATGCGTTCAAAGGAGTCATACATTTGCATCACCAATTCTTGGACGCAAAAAAGTCCGACCTCGCATTCACCTGGCACTATTTTCCCTCCCTTCGTATCACTGGGCGCACCATCATCAGCTGAAGGAGGAAGGAGGTGTCATTCACTCCATGAAACAGTGTGTAGTGATACAAAGGGAGGGAAAATAGTGCCGGGTGATTGCGAGGTCCAACTTTTTTGTGGCCAAGAATTCGTGACGAAAATGTATGACTCTTTTGAACGCAACTACTAGACGGAACTACTTTCAGCAACAGCGAAACCGGGCCAGACCTCCGCTCACGGGGAAAACAGTGGGGGGAAAAGTCACTGCTGATGCTCATACAAATTCATGTAAAAAATATCTGAACTATCCCTTTAAGAAAAAAGAGTCCTGTCTTTGCTGCCTTGCGCTCGCATGCTGCGTGACGGTGGAGTTTATGAACTAATGGGTTTGATCTGAATCTCGCAGGTGCACCAGTGAAACCACAGAGTGCAGAGCCATCAGCCGAACCTGCCAAGAAGGCCTCTGAGCCGGCGCCAAAGCCCAGCCCGGCCCAGAAAGCCGGTCCGGGTCAAGCTCAGAAGCCCGTTCAGGCTCAGAGGCCGGGCCCGGTCCAGAAGGCGGCCTCAGTCACAAAGCCCCCCGTGCAGAGGCCCCCCCCGATGACGCGCGCGCCATCCGTCACAAAGCCGCCCGTGGATTCTGCTTCCAGCCCGACGCCAGCCAAGGCTTCGCCCTCGTCCCCGGCTAAAGCAGCAGCAGGCCCCGCCTCCCCGAAAACCAAAGCAGCTGCGCCGGCAGCTCCAGCGGCTGCAGCCCCGCCTCCGGCCCCCAGCCCCGCCCCCTCCCCCGCCCCGGCCGCAGCTCCCACCACTGAGCAGCCCAAGCCGCAGCCTCAGGGCTCCCCGTCCCCGTCGCCCGGCAAACCCAAAGATCTGCCCCCCAAACCCACCCCGCCCGCCAAGCCCATCCCGCCCATGCGCAGGAATTCCAAGCCGCAGCTCCAGCCCAAGCCGCAGACCCCGCCCCCGCCCAAAGCCACGCCCAAACCTGCAGCGGCGCCCGCTCAGGCCTCTGACGCCGCCACCGCGCCCGCCCAGTCCCCGGCCAAAGCCAGCCAGTCCCCGCCCGCCGCGCAGTCCCCCGCCAAGCCGCAGCCTCCGCCGCCGGCCAAGCCCGCCTCCCCCTCCCAGACCCCCGAGCCCACCCCGGGAGAGGCGGCGGCAGCCGCCGAGGCCGACGCCCCCGTGGAAGAACAGCCGGCGTCGCAGCAAAAAACCCACCCGCTGCTGAAGTAAGAGCCTGATTATCAACACATGGTTGATAATGCAGAGTGGTGCGTTTGAGTGGGTCGTGATGAGTGTGTAGGCTCCCCGATAGCACACACACACACACCATACACACACACACACACACACACACACACACACACACAATCTTTAAAGGAGAAGTGCAATTTTTTGCAATTTCAAGTGGATGCAAGTGCAATTTCTGGCATAAAACACGATCATTGACTCACCCATATAACTTTGTGTCAGTAGAAGAGAGCGGCGTGTATCCGCGGGACAGAGAGAGCAGCCTCCAATGCTGCAGTATCTGTTGCGAAACTCATTCATTTCGCCAATATTTTGTTAGGATTCGCTGGTGCTGTATCGAGTCCTGGGCTGCCTGTTATCCTGATCCGATGTGAGCGCTGCAAACCCGATGATCTGCACGCCTCGATGCTTCCACTTGAGTATTCGGGTCTATTTTCCAGAGGTGGCAAAAGAACTGACATTCTTTACTTGAGTAGAAGTACAGATACTTGTGTTAAAAAAAGAGTACTGATTCAACTCCTTTACTTGAGTAAAAGTAAGAAAGTACCACTTCTGAAAAGTAGAAAAGTATAAGTGAATTGCTAACTTCAATGATACATGATTTGTAGTGGCAAAATAGGATTGTTTTCCTCTATTGTTAACAACCTGCACAGTGATGGTACAGAGAAAAAAAACCCACAGTTTTGGTACTCTCAATATTATACTCGACGTATTCTACATTTAGCAGAAATTGTATCGTTTCCACTCGACTCGACTCGCTTCTACACAAACTATAAATATTTGTGTTGAAATGTAGGGAGTAAAAGTTGTCAGAAAAATAAATACTCAACTAAATTACAGATACCTGAAAATCTCTGCTATTTTGCCAATGGAAGCTAAACGTCATCCATTTTGAAAAAGGCGGCTCTCGCTGGATCTAAATATCTTCCCAAGGACTTCTAGCCACACGAAAGTTACATGGGTGAGTAAATGATGGAGTTTTATGTCAGAAATAAAGTCACAACTGTAAAAACGGCACTTGTCCTTTATTGAGACACACACAGTGTGACCTGACGCCAGTGTGCAGATGTTGTGTGTGACTCCCTGTCTGTTTTGCCTCCTGACGGTCCCACACTAACGACGCTCCGCCTTCGTTCCCCCCCCTGCATCCTCCCCCTCCTCTCTTTTTCCTCCCCTCTCTCCCCCCCCCCCCCCTCCCCAGTAAGTCCCAGTCCCTGACCAATGCCTTCAACGCCTTCAGCGACTCCTCGTTCTTCCGCGGAGTCTCGAGCTCCCCCGGAGGCGACGGCCAGGAAGAGGCGAAGGCCGAGACCATTCGCAACCTCCGAAAGTCCTTCGTCAGCCTTTTCTCTGACTAAGACACAGGCGTAGTCACGGAAATAAGAGAAAAAACAAAAAAAAGAATCCCAGTCCTGACCAACCCCAGTTTCTGAGTCTGGCCCCGCCCACTTTTACCCTTTTTGGGGGGCCAGCGATGACTTGATTGACATTAAGTGTGAACCCGTCTGAGATTAAAGTTTGTGTGTGTTAATTGTACTGTAATCCCTCCGTCCTGGTCCCTCCCTCTCCTCCGCTTTTCGGCTTCTCCGTGTGAGTAACAGCGAGGCATGCTGGGTAGGAGAACTGAAGGAGTTACGTCATTGATGTAAAGTAGAGCAGAAAAGAAACATATTTTTTCCCAGAGCACACGTAAAGAACAGAGTCTTAAATATATGAAGAGTATCGTATAAGAATACCAAGATAACAGAGGGTTTGTACATACAGTATATAGATTATATATGCAGTATAAATATATCGACCATAAAGGGAGAGAAGCCACTAAAGTACTTTTAAAGGAGCTTTTATCGGTGACATAACTCTTTCATTCAGACGCTGGATCGACTCGTTGTGCGTGACGACGAAGATGAGCTCTTTAAGCGAAAAACCGAAGAAAAAAAACCGCGAGATCCCGCCGCAGCGTCTCTGTTTCCGTGGCGACCGACCGCACCCTCGCAGCGGCCTGTATTTCTCTCACATAGATGTTTAAAAGGAGAGGGGGAAAAAAGCGTGAAGTTGTTTGTGGTGCGAGGGGAGTTTGAAGTGTGTGTGTTTGTTCATCCGTCGTTGAACGGTTCTGCATGGCTCGTCCCGGGCCGGCGCCGGCGCCACGTCGCGCCACGCCGCTCCGGGAGCAGGAAGAAGCTCTATCAGTGTCCGGTTCTTTGCCCTCCGTTGCCTCTTCTTCCTCCTCTCTCTCTCTCTCTCTCTCTTCCTCTTTCTCTCTTTCTCTTTTCTCCTGTCTCTTCTTTCTCTGCCTTTTCTCTAGATGTTGTAGCCTTATCGTGTTTTCAACTCACAGCT
>CAESWR010002653.1:54526-59526 GCA_903171835.1 Mullus surmuletus
GTGACTGCTCGCAGGAGTGTGTGTGTGTGTGTGTGTGTGTGTGTGTGTGTGTGTGTGTGTGTGTGTGTGTGTGTGTTTAGCACACAGCTGAGATAAGCACAAGTCTTATGGCTCTTGTGGTCCCAAGGTTGAAAACATCAAAGCACGAATCCACACTGCTGTTGGACAGACAAGGGATTGGCCCTCAGATTACTGCAATCTAATCTGCATCTGCAAACTCTTTGAGCCGCTCCTCCGAAACGTCCATTAGAAATCCATCAAAAACCAAAAAAAAAGAAAAAAATCCAACATCGTCTATAGTACATAAGACGCCAAACCTTTCCAGTGACTTAATTCAAGCGTGAGATTGTAGGGTCACTCCTACGCTGACGATAACCAGCTACATTTTCCCATAAAGGAAAGGCAATCATACACTGTATAAATATTCCACCTAAAATCACTTTATACTGGAGTTTAGATTTAGAGCTGCAAGACCCAAGTAGTACCTGTGATATTACAGCATCTAGCTGTGTATACATTCATACATACAACACTGGCCTGTACTTTTACACTTTTACCGGAAAGTAATGTGATATTTGGGCCTGTCAATTTACATTAAATGTTAAATGTGACTTCACTGTTAATCTAAGTTCCCAGAAGTCCATTCGACACAATTCAAAATGTACAGTAATACACACAATATTACAGAGGACTTTTGATTTCAGTATTTTACTGTGAAACAATAGTTAAATGCAGTCCAAGGTTACAGTAGTTCTTACAGGTATTTTTTGTGATATCACAGGGGCTTTTGATTACAAAATTTAACTGCAAACTAATACTGACAGATATTGTGAAATCCTGGTAATTTTTAACAGTGTGGTAACACTGACACCTTCCACAGCTCTTTAGATGCAATGAGGACTCAATTTCCTACAACTTAATTCAGATAAAACTGAGCTCCTCATCACTGACCCAGGCACCATCAACAACTTGTTTATTTATATGTATCCCCACCTTGGACCCCTTGTTACCTCCATCTTGGCGTCGTTTTCAGTTCAAAACTGAACTTTGCCACCCATGTTAACAAACTAGTCCAGTCCTGCTTTTTCCAGCGCAGAAATATCGCCAAAATCAGATCATTATTATCTCCTGTTGACCTAGAACGTATCATTCACGCCTTCATTCGTTGGACTACTGCGTCTCTCTCTCCACCTGCCTCGGTCAAACTCCTCTGGCTCGGCTCCAGCTCGCTCGAAATGCAGCTGCCAGACTCGCTGTGGAGATAATATTACTCCCACCTCAGCCCCGCTACATTGGTTACCGGTAAAGTTTAGTATCCATTTCAAATTTCTCCTGCTCACTTTCAAAGCAGGACACGGCCTAGCTGCTCTTTACATTCCTGAATTACTTCACGTTTGGTCCTCCTCTCAGGTCCTCCAGGCAAAGGTTCCTAGTTATTCCTGGCACTAAACCTCTATTCCTTTGCACAAAACTCACGTAAACTCATCTCCATAGGAAGCCATATATGTAAGCATGTACGCGGTCCCCATTATTTTTTACAGTGTTCATTTCTTGGTCTCTTGGTTTATTCTTGGTTCATATGTGGACCAATTGTTTGTTCCATGTGTCGTGTTAAGCACGTTGTAACTGCTGTTTAAAAAAGTGCGATGTAAATAAAGTTTTACCGACTTACTTGCTTGAGGGGGCGTGGTCTGTCGCCATGGTCACCGTGTCTCTCTGTGTGTCCCCCCCGTAGGGCTTCTTCAGACGCACCATCCGGTTAAAGCTGGTCTACGATCACTGTGACCTCCACTGTCGCATTCACAAGAAGTCCCGCAACAAGTGCCAATACTGTCGCTTCCAGAAGTGCCTCAACGTCGGCATGTCGCACAACGGTGAGAGGACTCTTTTTTTTAATTTAAAATACTACCGACACATAAAGGTTGTTGTGTTTTTGTGAGCTGACGTTCCGCACAGGTTGAAAACAGGTGCATCTAAGATCCCTGATATAAGCACTCCAGTCTGCTCCACCACTTCTATATCTAAGCCATTGGTTCATAAGAAATGTGTGTTGTGACTATTGTTCTCTTTTTGAGTAATATCATGTGATCAAGCCTTTTCTAACATTCCAGACTACAAAATAAGTCATAAAAGTATGTATGATTCGTGCTGATATCGGATCGGATTTATATCAGCCAATACTTGAGGCTGCAACATTGGTATCATATCGGAAGTGAAAAAGTTGTATTGGGACGCCCATAACTGTTAGCGTTAATTCATCTGAACTTGTCATTCTTCATCGTATATGATGAGGTTGGTGTACGTTGGGGTGTGTCTGCATATTTGAATTCTTGGCGATGATGCAAGATGGATGACAAATCTAATAAGCACCCATATGAGTAAAAAAAGGAGGATCATGTGACTCGGGTTAGGCAGCTGGGTGGTGAGATTTTCATTGTTTAGTGGCTGAAACAGACAAAAGCTACATTAACCCTTAAGAGTCCTTGGGGGCATTTTTTGTCCAGACCACTTTTTTTTATTTTTAAGCCATTTTGACTGCAGAGAAAATAAGAATTCATTCAAATTCAATGTTGCTGCTAATCATTGACCCACCAGAGGCTCTAATAATAATAATTTAATCCTCCCTGAATTGCATTTTATGGAAACTATATGAGATTTTGCCATTTTTTTCAATTAGAATACTGTGAACTAATGTAAACAAACTGGCATTTAGAGGGTGAAAATCCCCCGAAAATAATTTATATTTAATATATATATAAATGTACTATTTCTTTATATATTGTTATATTATTATATGTTTTTTATTTATACCGGTTTATATAAATATCACGCTGAAGTTGTTTAGAAATAAAGTTTTTTTAAGGAACTCTTAAGGGTTAAGCAGAATCTATCATCCACTTCATCATAAAAAGGTCATGTGACGGCCAATATTCATCACTGCTGGATTTGGAGCATGTTTTCACATCAGGCGCCAGGCCCCGCCCCCCACCGGGCGAGTCTCGACCGCGTGGGCGTGAGCTCGCCGCGCTTGACTGACATCACCCAGAATCTCCTGTTGGTTTTGTCGCACCTGTTGGGGCGGGACGGCCGGCAGCTTTCACTCTTTTATCAGTGTAAGATGTGGAATCTTTTGTCCGCACAGTTTGATCCTTGAAGTCTGGACGTTTTAATCCTCCGGCCAACAAAAGTGCCACCAGCGCTGCATTGTGAGAGGATGTGTGGTATAAGAGTCGGGTTTGGAGCTGCTCAATGTCTCCATCGGCCAATCAGGCGGCGGGCAGAGGACCTCCGACTTGCGAGCTCGCCTGACTTCACTTCCCTTTGATATTTGTTAGGATTTTTTCGGCTTTCCTTTTTTTTTTTTCTTGCATAACTAAAAATCTGTAGGAACTTGTGATGATGACATCATCGGCCTAATCTCCACTCTCACTCTCTCACAGCGGGTGAATAGTTTGAGTGAGAGCCGTTTTTTATCATGCATCACAGCTGAACAGTCGAATAGTAAATAACTGGTGCTCGGGGGTTTTCCAGGAAAGGCTGGTGTGCAAATGTTTTCCTGGAAGGCATTTTTGAGTGGAGTGGAGGGAACGAGCGGTGCTCTTGGAGGAGCGTCCATGTGAGGACTTTGGCAGTCTTGGATGTTCTGACAGGTGCAGCGTTCCAGGTCTTCAGGTGGTTTGGTTGAAATCGTATCTGTGATTTCCCAGCCGACATGAATGTTTCTAAGTCAAGATAAGATGGGCCCTCTTAGTATTAATGTTGTGGGTTTGAATGTTGGTCTTATTGGGTTTGAATGCTCTGAGTTAAACCAGAGCCTTCTTGTGTGATTTCTGCCCTCCTGGCGAGTTCGTTTGAGTATGTTCATTATTTGGGAGTCCGCAACCACGCTGCATTTAGTGGGAATGACAATTTGGCATCAACTCTTCACTTCAACAATTGCAAAGATAACGAGACCCAACACGGAGCCTTGGGGAACTCCTTGGAGCACTAAAAAATAAGGATTTGCAGCAGGAATGTGAGAATCTGGAGTCTTCCAGGTCAGATGAGATTGGTGGTGTCAAGTGTAGTTCGGTGTTTTCCTCATCTTTATCTGCCACTAAATCTCCCCCCCCTCCCTCCTCCCCCTCTAACACTGCACCCGATGCCATGTCATTCTGATCTGTGCGGGGTTTTTATTTGATCAATTATTGATATCGCGGGAGGACAT
Organism: Mullus surmuletus; assembly: GCA_903171835.1. Lineage (NCBI taxonomy): Eukaryota > Metazoa > Chordata > Actinopteri > Syngnathiformes > Mullidae > Mullus > Mullus surmuletus. Next base: position 58,734 of record CAESWR010002653.1, read on the forward strand.
GGACCTTCGCTGATCTGCTGTGTCACTGCTGTGGGCTTGGTGCCCAACAGGTGGAAAGGCCGCTTTGCTTTGTATTCATTTGCTGGAGGTGTGCAGTCATCATTACGCAATCACACAGGCAGAGAGATGATTAATGGCTCCAGGTCTGCATTAGCACAAACATTCTCACTCCACTCACTTGAAGATATTGATCACCATTCTGCCTCTCAAACACAAAACTCAAGAAATCCGGAACTTCAATTTTTTTAACAAGAAAATTCAATATTAACCACTTCTGAAGAAACAAATGTGGCTCCAGTGAGATCTTCTAGTCCCCCAATTCTTACACAAAAACATCACAAGCTTTTTTGATTGCATGACCTGTTTTTATAGTTGCGGTCAGAGCAGGAGGTTTTTCTTGTGCTGCAATAACCTGCAGCGACAAACAGCCAATAAAAGTTAATGCATGTTTTATCAAAGGGAAACATATTTTGTAGTTGCTGGCTGCGTCACGCCTCCTGATGTCGGAGCGGCGGCAGCCCGAGGGGTTTTTCCCTTTTGACTGAGATATGTACGGCGCTCACTGACTCATTCATAGAAGCCGCCTGCGCCAGGACGTTTTGCGTCTCGATGGCGAGAGGTCGGGGGAAGCGGGTCTTGGAAGCACTCCAACACTCCGAATCACGGTGAATTTCCAAAGAAGTCTGAGTGCGCTGACATCAGGTTCTTACTCAAGGCTGACATTGTGAAAAGATGAGTGAGGAAAGCTGCCTCCCTGTAGCATTCTTGGGAAACGGCGAACAGGAACATTTCG
>CAESWR010002653.1:64526-68589 GCA_903171835.1 Mullus surmuletus
AGTCGCGCTCGGCCGAAGCCGTGAGGGAGGTGACGGAGTTCGCCAAGAGCATCCCGGGCTTTGTGGACCTCGACCTCAACGACCAGGTGAGGGACGGACGCTCTCGTCTTTTTTTTTACTTAACTCCTTAAGAGTTCCTTATAAAATGTTCTCAATCGTCCCTCGGGATGAGAAACGTCCCCTCCCTAAAAACTGCTGTAAAAATAACATATATTCATGTTTTTTTCCACTTTGAATGACTCAGTCTTTTTAATCGACTTCAGCCTGAAATATATATATGAAATTATTTGGTTGGATTTTAACCCTCTAAATGCCAGTTTGTTAAAATAACTTCACAGTATTTTAATTGAAAAAGATCACAAAATCTCCAATAATTTCCATTTAAATGAAATTCAGGAAGGATTTAGTTATTATTATTAGAGCCTCATGTGGGTCAATGAAATATTAACATTTCTTCCTACTTGAAATTAGTCGGTCTTGTTAATCAGCTTTACTGTATCAAATATCAAATATTTTTTGAGGGATTTTTACCCTCTAATGGTCACAAAAACGTCCCTAGGAAGTCGTAAGGGTTAAAAAAAATCTTCTCTCCCCAGGTGACTTTGCTAAAGTACGGCGTGATCGAGGTCTTGATCATCATGATGGCGCCGCTGATGAACAAGGACGGGACGCTGATCTCCTACGGGCAGATCTTCATGACACGAGAGTTCCTCAAGAGCCTGAGGAAGCCCTTCTGCCAGATGCTGGAGCCCAAGTTTGAGTTCTCCGTCAAGTTCAACACGCTGGAGCTGGACGACAGCGACATGGCGCTCTTCCTGGCCGTCATCATCCTCAGCGGCGGTGAGTCGGACTTCAGACCCAACCAGCGCGTAAACATTGGTGCGGCGGCGGCTGTTAACGCGCCGTCCCTGACCCATTTATCAGCTCGCACGCGATGCTGGAGGTTGGGGGGGGCGGGGAGGGGGGGGTCGAAGAGGAGTCGTTAACAAGCAGGGAAAGAAAAACAAATCAAATCAGCTTTATTTGTATGACACTAAAAACAATAGGAAATTAAAAACCAGAAATGCTCTTCAGCAGGAAAGAATAACCAAAAAAGAGATAAAAACCTTGAACAGGTGACCAAAAAAGTATTGAAGAAGGATTAAATATGATAACAAGAGGAAAAGCAGTGAAATGAATAAATGAATGGATAAATTAATGCATTAATAATAGAAATCATTTAAAAACCTTATCAAAGGAATGATAGAAATCAAAGAAATCATTCAAAACCCGGATCAAAAAATTGAGTCTTGGGCCTCTTTTTAACCCTTAAGAGTTCCTGGAGTTCCAGACATTTTTTGACCATTTCGAGGTTCAAAATCCCCCAAAACTCATTGATATTTGATGTGTATCTTTCAGGCTGAAGCTGATTAACAAGACTGACTCATTTAAAGTTGGAAAAAACATTGATGTATGATATTTTTGCAGCAGTCTTTTGGAAGGAGACGCTTTTTGTCCCCAGGAACTAATAAGAGAGTTTGCTATAAAAATCTGTCACTGCAGAAAAAATCTGAATGCCTCAAATTCAATGTTGCTGCTAATCATTTACCATCTGAGGCTCTAACAAAAATAATCATCAAATCCTCCTTGAATTGCATTGGATGGAAATGATTGGCGTTTTTGCATTTTTTTTCCATTACATCAGATATATAAATCTGATGTAATAATATTTTTTCCCACTTCCACTGAAGTTTTCATCAACTTCAGCCTGCGATATACATATATATATATATATTGCAGGCTGAAGTTGATGAAAAAGATTGACTCATTTAAAGTGGAAAAAAATATTATTACAGCAGATTTTAGGGAGGGGACGTTTTTGGTCCTGAGGGACGATTGAGAAAGAAAAAAACTCTTACTGGTTAAAAAACTCAAATCACTCATGCAACAAGTTTTCAGCTGCTGCTTCTTCTCATTCATCTCATGTCGCAGCGCTGGGAAACCAACACAACTCTACCAAAATAAGAGTGTGAGAGGCGGTTAACAGCAGTCAGCGTTGCTTGTGAACTCGTTCATCCTTTAATCGGCCGTCAGCGGCGAGCGTTGCTGCAGAGGCCGTGTTTTCAGTCTGACGTCGCCGCTTCGCACGCAGCCGACCCATAAAAGTGCAGCCTTGACCCCCGACGAGGCTCCGCATCCGACATTTAGGTGGATTATTAACTTTAATGATGGAAGATTAGAGCTGGAAGTGGTGATAAGCCGACTTATGTAAACACAGCCGTGTGCAAACGTGCCGGGACCCCCGAGCGGCTGTTATTGCAGCTGATGAGACCCTGGCGGCTACTGAGGCCTCTGGAGGTCGCCGATCGAACCTTTAATAAAACACCAATAAAAGCGGACAGAATCTCAGTTACATTCTCCTCATGCCATGACTCGTGTTTGCATCGATTGACAGATGGAGTCGTTCCTCTGCAGGGTTTGACGAGTTCCACCAAAATAAAGCTAAATTAAATATTTATCAAACAGCTGATTCCTTCGTCTGAAATCAGCCTGAACGTCGCGGCCATGAAAAATGACTTCACATATTTAGTTCTTGTCCTCATTAACCCTTAAGAGTTCCTTAAAAAAAACTTTCTAAATCGTTCCTCAGGACTCAGATGGTCAATGATTAGCAGCAACATTGAATTTGAGGCATTCTGATTTTTTCTGCAGTGACGGATTTTTATAGCAAACTCTCTTATTAGTTCCTGGGGACAAAAATCTAAATATCATATATTAATATTTGATGTACATGTATTTATATTTTAACTTTAAATGAGTCAGTCTTGTTAATCATCCTCATTCTGAAAGATACATATCAAATTTAAATGATTTTTATAGGGATTTTGATGGTCCAAAAACATCTGGACAAAAATGTCCCCAGGAACTCTTAAGGCTTCATTTAACTTTATCTTGTTTTTCCTCTCAGTTTTTCTTCCCGCCTCCAATTATGTCACTTATTTAACGCTCGAACAACCATCGTAAATAAAACATTTAGAGAAAAAAAATTTATAGCAAGATTTTTATAGCAAACTCTCTTATTAGTTCCTGGGGACAAAAAGCAAAAATCTAAGTATCATATATTAACATTTGATATACGTTGATATATATTTTAACTTCAAATGAGTCAGTCTTGTTAATCGGCTTCATTCTGAAAGATAAATATCAAATCGTAATGATTTTTTTAGGGATTTTGATGGTCACAAACATCTGGACAAAAATGTCCCCAGGAACTCTTAAGGCTTCATTTAACTTTATCCTGTTATTCCTCTCAGTTTTTCTTCCCGCCTACAATTATGTCACTTATTTAACGCTCGAACAACCATCGTAAATAAAACACTGAATGATTGATTGATCAAGCTGTGTTTGATTGACTGATGGACCCGTGTTTGTCGTGTGCGCAGACCGGCCGGGCCTCCTGAACGTGAAGCCCATCGAGCAGCTCCAGGAGACGGTGCTGCACTCGCTGGAGCTGCAGCTGAAGCTCAGCCACCCGGACTGCCAGCAGCTGTTCGCCAAGCTGCTGCAGAAGATGACCGACCTGCGGCAGATCGTCACCGACCACGTGCACCTCATCCAGCTGCTGAAGAAGACCGAGGTGGACATGTGCCTGCACCCGCTGCTGCAGGAGATCATGAAGGACCTCTACTAACACACACACACACACACACACACAATCGCCCCCGGAATCACTGAGGAAAACCAGTGAGGGAAACTCTTGGACTTCTGGTGTGTGTGTGTGTGTGTGGGGGGNNGGGGGGTGATGACTGAAGTGAGGAAGAAGAGAAACAAGAGTGTCCAACAGGACCAGCCAACAGAACTGCCACTAGTTGGGCCAATCAGGATCAGCGTCTCAAAAAAGAGGGTTGTGGGGAAGGGGGCGGGGCTTTGTGATTGACAGACTCATCACGGCGCGCGCGTGTGTGTGTGGTGTTTGCTTATCTACATGTTGCGTTACAACCACCATCGTCGGCTGTATTTACGTGCCTCAGTACCTCTGCAGACACGCACAAATGCACGGATGCTCACACACACACACACACAC
>CAESWR010002655.1:2968-13070 GCA_903171835.1 Mullus surmuletus
CCCCACACTCCCCAGGGTGCTGCACCGGGTTTGGCTGGGCAGCTGCCCCCGACAAACCGAGCACGTGACCATCAAGTTGAAGCACGAGCTGGGCGTTACGGCCGTGATGAACTTCCAGACCGAGTGGGACGTGGTGAACAACTCCTACGGCTGCAGGCAGAACCCCGAGGAGGCCATGACTCCCGAGACCATGATGCGTTTGTACAGCGACTGTGGGCTGGTGTACGTGTGGATCCCCACGCCCGACATGAGCACGGAGGGTACGGGGGCTTTTTTAAAACACAGAATCCAAAAATAACAACAGTGTGAAGCCGTCATGAATTACCAAATCTTCCTCAGAGACACAGTGAGTGTAGTTCTGACATCAGCTTTTGCACTCTGCTCTGAGTGTTCACCAAAAAGTAATTGAAGTTTCCACTCAAGTAACTCACGAATAATAATTCAAGTGAGAAATTCGACCAGGAGGATTGCTTTGACATTCATGAATCACAGCCAGCCATGACCTTGGATCACCGCCGAGTGGTTTCGTTAAGCCCGAATCAGAGAAAGCCTGATTGTCCATCGCAGAGCAACGGAAAAAACCTGCCTTTGATTCACGCAGGGAGAGGGAGAAAAAACACGACTTTCACTGAAAAAAAACACATTCCGAGTCCGGCATCTCATGTAGTATTCATGCTCTCACAATGCGTTTGAGTGAAGGAGGGGAGGAAAAGAAATAGCTTTGACTCACTGTCCGATCTGAACGGCTTACACGAGGATTGTGATTAATGTACATTTGAAATATGCATGAGGATCGCTTCAACCCGGAGACTTTAAAGGGTCCTTTCGGTCTGTTGGGTTTCTATTTCAGCTGTGATGACGAGTTATAAATATTCAGGTCAAACCAGTATGTCAAAGGCGAATATAGTTGCACAGAAAAACATACAGTAAATGAGCCAGTTCCACATGGACCATCCTGCTGTTCCAAATACTCATCTGAGCACACTAATGCAGATGTGTACATTGTATAGAACAGCTGGCGCCAGACTACTTTTTACTCCTGAGCGATTGCCTTTAACGAGATTTGACGAGAACACGGATTTAGAGAATTAAAACCTTAAAACCTTTGAATATTTCGATGCCTTCCACCCACAAAGCAATCTTACTCTGTGTGTTTGCCTCTGATTTTTCGACAGCCATGTTGTAATTGCCCACCGGTGGCGGTGTGGCGCCGCCGGGTTAAATGGGCACAGGTGGATCGGCCGGTCGATTACGCGCCAGCCCTGGATGCTGCTGTCGTCGGATCCATCAATTTTGTTGAAATTAGGTTTCGCAGCGGAGTGTTGATTTTTTTGTTTAGTCATAAGAGGCAACAAATGGGAGACTCAGACAAAACACAAATTGGTCTAGACATTGGTTTATTTTTCCAGGCGCGCCTCTGCGCCTACACCCAGCTGGGTGACAAGGACGCGTTTTTTAATGATTTTGTTTTTGCCAGCAAGCGACACAAGTTTATGGGGGGGGGAGGAGACACCCCCAACCTCCCCCTCCCACCCAACTGCCTTTACAAAACAAAAGATATCATTGTTCTCCTTTGAGGACATTTGCTGAAATGTGCTTATTCTACTCGCCACTGCTTCTCTTGAAGGTTTGTTGATATTGCAAAGTCCAAAAAAAACAACTTTCAAAAGAGTTCAGGTGTATAAAGCCTTTAAAGAAATAGTTTTTGTTTTTTTGACATGAAGTATAAGATCCTCACCATCAGTGTCGTGCATCAGCAGTGACTTTTCCCACTGTGAGAAGCTCCGGCCCGGTTTTGATGTGGCAGAAAGTAGTTCCGGCTAGTTGCTGGGGTCACAGAGATAAAGTGTTTTGCATCATGGCACAAGGGCATCAAAAAACAATATGTGTTCAAATGAGTAATCCTTTTGCATCACGAATTCTTGGCTGCAAAAAAGTCAGACCTCGCATTCACTTGGCGCTATTTTCCCTCCGCATGTATCATTATCTGCGCGCTGCTGCCTGTTAACAGCTGCGCACCTTTTCATCAGCTGTTTCTCAGTGTTTAAATTCTCGGATGGCGACCTCTGCGATCACGAGAGAATACAAAGACGGTCTGTCAGGGAGCTGATTGGAGCAGTGTTATGAACAATAACAATACAATACTAAGAATGCAAATAATAGTGCAATAAACCCGTTGCCTAATAGTAATGTCCATGACTGGAAAACAGTGAAATATGTATGGCGAATCAGACAGACTTTTGTTGCTGGAGCCCGGATAATCGCATTTTTATATATCTTTGTGTCTAGAAAAATATTTATCTCTCTCTAGTTCTCACATAAGCTCTCTCGTGTCACACCTGTCGCCATCCGAGCATGTAAACACGGTGAAACAGCTGATGGAAAGGTGCGCAGCCATTCACAAGCTGCATAGCGCAGTGATACGCAGGGAGGGAAAATAGTGCCGGGTGATTGTGAGGTCTGACTTTTTAGCGGCCAAGAATTTTTGATGCCAAGGTATTACTATTTTGAACGCACATTGTTTTTTGGGGCAAAACGCTTTATCTCCGTCACCCCAGCAACTCGCCGGAACTACTTTCTGCAACACCAAAACCGGGCCGGAACTCTGCTCACGGGAAGCAGTGGGGGAAAAGACATTGCTGATGAACTACGCTGATGGTGAGGATCTCATACAACTTCATGTCAAAAAATCCGAACTATCCCTTTAAAGCGAATCCAGTATATTGTGAATTTTGGGTGGAGCCTCCACTTATGAGTGCTGTTGTCCCGGTCCGCAGGTCGGATCCGGATGCTCCCCCAGGCCGTGTACCTCCTCCACGGCCTCCTGGAGAACGGCCACACCGTCTACGTCCACTGCAACGCCGGGGTGGGCCGGTCCACGGCGGCCGTGTGCGGGCTGCTCATGTACGTCCTGGGCTGGAGCCTGAGGAAGACGCAGTACTTCGTCACCGCCAAGAGGCCGGCGGTCTACATCGACGAGGAGGCTCTGGTCCGAGCCCACGCCGACTTCCAACAGAAGTTTGGACAGCTGCGCCCATCCATCTCTCACCCGGAGACATAAGAGTTTCCTCATAATGAAGTCTCGCAATTTGGATCCAGATTAACAGAGATGGATGATGGAAGCGATTCTAAACAAAAGCATGCAGTGCAGTCAGCAGGGCAGGTGCCAGACGGCCGGATCACATCCATCTTTACTGCTAAATCAAATGCACGTGAATGACCCACTTCTGCTGAGTGGCTTCTGAACTCTGATTGATCTGGAAAGATCCCGAATGAGGCGTGGCGGCCGTCGTAACAGACGGCGCCAGCGGCGACTTCCTCCTTTGATCTGTTCACTTCTAGGAAATGTATTCCGTCCTGCTAATAGTTGCTCTACATAAATGTCTGATATTTTCTCCCATAATTTTTTTATCAGTGAATTTCGCTGACATTTATGTGTGCCGACTCGTGTCAGCAGTTGAGAGGTACGATTTTCTCTATAACACCCTGTGAAATGACAGAGTTTGGTCGTAATCGACCCAACATCAGGTCGTACCGCCAGGGAAACCCTCTTGCAACTGTGTTTTTTTACAGAGTTTGCAGATAATGCGCATTTATAAGCAAGATATTGGTATTTGGAGGTAGTTCAGGAAGCGGTTAGGTCTGTGCGATGCGGTGATGCAATGAGCATTGGTGTGGCTTTTCCAAGCATGTGATGACGATGACAATATGTTCGTCCAATGACAATATACACATTTTGATCATGCTTTTTCATGATAACTTGGCTCTCACGTGGGCGGAATCTGAAACATTGCAGTGTATTTATAACATCCGCAGCACATGGATAAAATGTTTTTGAAATCTAAACTCTCCAGCCGTTGTATAGGGGTATTCTACCGTTGCCAAAGCTCATTGTTTATGATTTCAGAGAACCTCTTTTTCATTTCAAAAGAAAAAAAAAATTATCCCGTTTTTTTTCTCCGTCTCTCGCTTTAAGAGAGGTCTTCATGCCTCACAAAAATGGCGCTCCTCGCCAACACAACAAATCAATTCTGAAAAGCGCCAGAAAATACAACAAAACAATGCCTCTCCCTCCCAGTCAGATGGATATTCAGCTCCAAGACATCGCAGCTCCGCCCGGCATCCCTCACACACCTCGATGGCATTTCATTTTTATTTATTCGTCCGGCAGATGCTTTTCCATCACGATTTTTAATGCATATGTAATAAGACATTATTGGAATATTGTCTGTTGTCGCTTCTGAATCCCTGCTTAGACCCCCTTTGAGCGTCACTGAATTCCTCTTCTGCTTTCTCGTGACTTCTCAGTGATGACAGTGGGAGGGGGGTGGAGACTGTGGGGGTGGGTGGTCCTCATGGACCTCTAAACACTCCTCAAATATTCAAAAGTTGGATGTCAAAGCAGCCCTTTTTGTCTTTGGAGAGAGGAAAAAAGTGTGGCTGGTGTGTGGAAAATTTTATCTGCATAAATAGCATGTAGGTGGGCGTTTGTCGATTAATGGCTGCCTAAATGATCTCACAAAGTGTCGGTCATCAACATTCATTCCAGGATCTGCTAATCGCCGACACCAGCTCCTTCAAATTCCCACATTTGTGCATAAAAAAAGCACAAATGTCTTAAAGACATGCAGAAGAAGAGCATACTCTTTTTACGCCCATTGTTTCGGCACGTAGGATCCTCGCGAGCCGTCAGCCTCTATTTATCCTCTCGGCTCCACCTTCCGCAGACCTTCATTCCGCTGATTTAGAGACCCATTATTTACATTTTCTTCAACGGTACATCTTCCCTTTTATCTCTTTAATGGATCCATCAAACCGTCCATTTTTTTCCGTCTTCTTCGCTCCGCCGTGAAGTGAAAAGAAATAATGAAATTAAACAGAGATTTATAAGGAGCATCTTCTATCGGTGTAAATTTCAGGCCGCGGATCAATCACGGCGTCCTGTTATTCAAGCCCAAAGGTTAGACGTTAACAAAGGTATTTATAGCGCAATACCCAGAATGCATTGCAATGAGGACAAAGATGCATCTGCCGAATAACCCAGTGAACATACGAGGCAATAGTGTCAAAGAATACTCAGACCTGCCAGACATTGAAGTTGTTCAAATATGAGTATTTTGCCGCCGTACTGAGATTCAAAGTCATAATAACTCACTCAGAACTTTCTCTATTGTGAATTGTCATCAAAAGGATGAGTCGAGGATAAGAGGATGCTTAGATCCTTGCATAGCCAGATAAAAAAAAAAAAAAAACACATTACTATTCGCAAAAGTCATCAATACAGTTTCAAAGCTTCGGAGTCATTTTTTTCCCCCGCCCGTTTAGAATTTAAATCAGCAAAAGTTCAGTGCGCTGCCACGGTTTGACGATAGCACAGAGATGGCAAGCCGAGATGAAAGCAAAAGAAGTGTCCAATTTACTCGACGGGGAGAGTTTACGGCCTTTAATCCTCTCAGGTGTGTGTCACCTCACTGTCACCCTCAGTGGATCAGCGGCGGCCGCATGGCGCTAGCGACTGCGTGCGGATCGCCCCCCCGGGCGGCCCGGGCGCCCCTCGTCACAAAAAGACCCACCTGTGATCTGTAGCGGAGCGGGAAGGTGGAACGGCTGATTGTCTGTCTCATCAATCCGAGGCCGTGCCTTCGCTGTAAAAATAAACCCCGGGGGAAACTCCCTGTCTTTTTTAGGGTTTTTTTTTAAAAACATGTCCTGCAGTGTACACAAATCCCCGACCTGTTGCACGCCGGGAAATGTCAGGCGGCCGCGCGCTTCCAGGTACGAATGATGATGAAGCACACGTCAGCTCGTTATGCGCCGCACATCTTTACAAAGTACGGCGGGTTTCTTAACCTTTGTGAGATGCTTCATTATACGGGGAACAGACACATTCCCCGCCTCTGGCCACATATACACGGCTGCCAATTAAATTCTGCCTAATTCAGCCACATTATCATATTGTGAAGTTGTACTCCGATATGGGGGGGGGACGCAATTATCATATGGCGTCGGATTCTTGTGACATTTGCATAGGAGCCGAGTCAGAAAGCTTTTCAACGCAGGCAGCTGTTGCTTTATTGAACATTATCATTATAAACTGCAGAAGGGACGACTGGCTGGTGAAGTATTGCGTAAACGTGTTAAAACAAGAACCTGAGCAGATGGTGCGCCTTTGGCTCCGTGTTTAAATTCAGCTCAGAACGTTTGCACCGGATTTGTTGTTGCAGGAGCAGCAAAGCACGAGACAATACAGCATCTCTGCGTTTGAAAATTGGTATTCGTACGGCCGTACAGTATTTACTCCAGACCGCCGCCTCATTTCGCTCGAATCTCGGGTAACGACGGCACCGGCCAGCCGCCCGTCTCACATCTTGGAAAGGCTCATTAAAGCTGTACTTTTGCATCACTGTGAGATTGATGAGCGGAGAAAGGTTCTCTCCATGCGAAAAAAATTATTTGCTCAGTACCAGATATTATTATCCAAATACGGCCGGCAGTCGGCTTCAGCTCTGCAGAGAGAATTGTCTTCTTTTTTTTCCCCGAGACACATGAACTGCAGAACATGAGCTCTGGCTTTTCAGATATTTACCATTCACCCTCCATGTGCTGCGCAGCCATTCATCATAAGGAAATAAAGCTTTGTTCACCAACTCTACACACACACACACACACACACACCGAGCCACAAATGATTTACATTCATCACATTCAGTCCGGCTTAATTCAGGTTCTTAGCCCAGCCGTATGATTTGCATGGTCTTTGTGCTCAAGGAAGAAAGAAAAGAGAAGAAAAAAGGAAGAAAGAAAAACAGCAATGAAGACATTGCTCCTGACTTTGCTCCCAGGCAGACCGCCAGCCACCTTGACAGGTACAGAACGCAGACGGAGAAGTGAAAAGAAGTGCTTCGACCAAATACTGTGTATACGCCTCGGCAGCCCGAGCCAGCTGGCAGTCCATCTTATCGGGGGGGCAGCGGGGTTTATCTGTGCAATTCGAGATCATCTGACTGTGAGGCATTCTGTGCAATATGAAGAGACATACGTAGGAAATAAAAGTGGCAATAAATCCGAGGAGGCCTCAGCGCAACATCGTTGAATAATAAATAACTCTGAAATTGCTCAACTCGGGGCGTGTGGCTGTTTGGGCGATACCTCTTTATGGGAGGAAATAGTTTTTATGCGTGTGGCATCGCAAAAAAATACGGCATGGCTGTGTTGCTCGTGAGCATCCTGCATGTCAGCTGCTTCATTGTTGCTGATGGAGCCGAAAAAAGCGGAGAGTGAAGTCGCGCGGCGGAGCAGAGGGAGCCCTCAGAACATCCAGCGGAGCCAATGGGGGATTATCCAAGCAGCCAACATCTGCTAAACTGGTTTACTGGCCAACTGAACTTTAATTCATTATCCGCAGTCTGAGCCCTTCCAAAAGCAGCCAGAGGCATCGCCGCTGTGGTATTCAATAATATCTAACCTCTGTCCGGGGGGAGCGAGGAGTGAGAGGGAAGTGGGGGGGTCAGGGCGAGGGGGGGCTATAACAATGACCATGCAGGCTGATATATGCAGACTCCACACTTCTCACGCGCACCGCATGAGTACAATCTGAAAATTGTTTATTGCTCCAGCACATAAACTATGCATCCAATTAATTTCCTAATCAGTAGGTGGGTTCTCTCCTTTGCGACGGCCACACTTAATTTCCTTTTATCGCGAGGTGCACATTTGCCCTTTCTTCATACATCACACAATAAGCAATAAATGAGAATATCTCCAAATTAGGTGCACTTTATCACGTTACGCCTGTTCTTAGGTGCTGTTTTGCTTTTAAGATGAGCAGAAAATTGAATTGACTTGTCTGAGTGAACTTGCCGTAATTGAAAAGCAAAAGCGAGAATTCTCTTTTAGAATGTATTTAAGGCAACAGAAGTTTGATTTGTTTGTTTGCTTTTTGTACTGTTTTGATTTTATCACTTGTAGATACCAGCTGGTGTTTGGTTTTGTTTGTTGCAAAATGTCCCCAAAAAAATCTCACAATGTGGCAAAAATCAACAGTTTTGTGTAATCCTGCAAAGAAAAACACCTTCAACCAGACAGAGGTGAAAACAACCTTCTGAACAAATAATTAATATCCTTAATGGTTCTGTTTCCAATAAGCTTTTGCCCTCATTAATTCTGCAGAAAAAAAAAAAAAAATCAGCGTTCCATTTTTAATCGTCCTGACGTGACTAAAAGATCTCGCGCCACATTCTTCTTAATGCCAGAAAAAGATGAAAAACAAATCAGAAACAGATCACGTCTCCTCCGCGTTTGAAATAAGCGATTGCTGGATGCGAAGGCCCTGATCTTACACGAGGAGACGGGCAGCAGCCTCCGCGAGTCTCACATCACACGAAGCCCGGCGTTATTCAGGCGATGACAATGAATTTTTTGTCTTGTGTTGTTCATTTTCGAAAACGCGAGATGATTGTTGAGAAGGGGGGGGGGGGGGGGGGGGGGGGGGGGGGGCGTTGTAATGAACCTCTCAATTTATGACACTCGAGCGCCCGCACTCAATTTAAGCACATTACGGCTCGTCCCGGAGAAAGGGAAGAGTGGTGGGTGACGGGAAAATGAGAAATAGATGAAGTAAGTCATTCGCTTTGACAAGTCCGAGTGACTGTGCAACTCCACTGACGGCCTTCCTGTGAAATCCATTGTTGCTGTCGATGCCTCTGTTGTTCCCTCCATCTTCCGCACTGTCACCGCGATTGATCTGTGTCAGCGGGACTCGCCCCGATGTGGACGAATGAGGGGACGTGGAGGTACGTGCGTGTGTGTGTGTGTGTGTGTGTGTGGATAACGCTGTTTGGGTTTGCCGAGCGCCAGGAGTGATTGGTGTGTCACGGGGAGAGGAGCGTGAAGTTCAAATACTGATGTCTCCATGTTGCCGCCCACTTTATATCAAATCCCGCAGGTGCGCGCGGGGCGGCGCGGCGTTTATCATGCCCGGCACAGACGCACGCACGCCACTTGGCGGGAAGAAACCGGGGTTCGGTGACCTTGGACTTGGCTAATAGAGATATATCCCAAATCAATAAATTCCATCTGTTACCTGCGGCTCGGCTGCGGGTCTGTGTACACAGTCCCGACTCTCTTTCTATATTTGATTTCTCTCCTAAGTGATGAAACAAAGATCTTGAGTCACACAGAGGACGAAAAGGTAGAGGCTGAGAGCGGCGCAGCGACGCGTTTTTAGATAGTTGAGACGTGTCAGATTACGGCACGCAGGACTCTTCAATCAGCGTGATTTGCTAACATCATCAGCCTCCCAGAAGTCAATAAAGAAACCCTTAAATCCCTTGATATGTATTGATTCCCACCGGAGAAGCTCAAAGGTTAGAGAGATCCTCACTGAGACAAACCCAGGGGTGTTTCGCCTTTGGCTCACTAGCGTCGGGGTGAGATGTCTGCAAAGCCTTAGAATTTGGGGATTCTTACGTAGCAACGTGACCGGGGTCCAATGTGAGGGTCCTGTGCTAATTCATATGTGTGTAAGGGAGCGTTCCACCTTCATCCCCATTAAAAGACCACCGCGGAACATTGAACTGGATCTGAAATAATCGTCCTCTAAAGGGACAGTGCGTCCCGCGGATAAATCAGCGCTTCCTATTCCCCATTCCCAATCCTCAGAGGAGGGCAGATAACCAGGAAGCTGTGGTGTGTGTGGCTACAGTGTTTTCGTAAACAGGGGAATGCTAATTTCTTCAAATTTCTTCAAAAATATCACTTAACGAGTCTGTTTACATTCAGCAGAGCTTGGCGAGGCTCCCTCACACTACATACATTCAGCACTGCCCCTTGAGGAATCATTCATTAATGGGTTTCGATAAAAGATGGATTAGCAGTGGTACAAATGGACCCGTTACATGATTTTTACAAACTTTTTTTTGGTGAGGGAAGAAAGAACGACGCAGGATCATTATCGATGGTCGCCTCCCAATTTCACATGGCAGACTGGAGTGTTTGAAAGCTCAGCAACACGATCATTCAAGTGTAAAAATCACATCTAATGGTTATTTTTGGGTTTTTTTCCGGATAATGCGTCCTGATGTGCCAATATATCTTTTACCTT
>CAESWR010002656.1:5446-19866 GCA_903171835.1 Mullus surmuletus
GAAAGTCTTGGAGTCAGAGGAAAAGGTTTTAGTGATGTACCACAGATATTGGGATGAATACAGCAAAGGAGCTGACTACATGGACTGCTTGTACAGGTACCACAATTGCCCTTTAAGTCACTTTCTTTTTTTCCATGGCCCTACTGTTTGATGTCAGCGATTCTCCATATAGTTTTACTTTTTCTTTTATTTTCAAAGAAACAATCTAAAAACAAAACCTGACTGTGCCAGACTGTCTTTTTTGAATTTCATCCTGACAGGGAGATTTGCTGGCAAGTTAGCACCCGTTTTGCGTAATTTTGTTTGCTTAAAAACATGGCACGGAGCCTCTAGCTAAAACAGCATTCTGACTGCTGCAGAGCCACACAATTGCTAATTGCACTTCTCTTGTGTATCTCTTGCACTTCTCTTGTGTATCTCTTGCACTTCTCTTGTGTACCCCTTGGCGGGGGGGGGGGTCTCTCATGCAATAAAAAAAAAGGTGGGCGGAGGTGACTGCCCATCTTTTAAGGCTGGACAACACCCCTGGAAACGCCCACACAAATGTCCTCACCTTTTGAATAATCCAGATGGCGCATCAGATTAGTTCTTTTTCATTTAAAAAAAAAAGAAAACTCTCCTCTTTGTCCACTCCTCTCCTGATAGATGCTGCAACACTGCTGACTTTCTTTGTTAACTGCATAGTTGGAGTATTTCTTACGTGTTGTTAGGCTTCGCATTAGCATGTACATTTGTTTCCAGGAAGCAAAACATATTATTCTCCTTGTCAGTCAGCAGTTCCATTTTTTTTCTTTCATTTGCATCCGTGAGTGAATCGTTCCCTCTAGTTGTGATTGGTGCATATTGGCCATAGCATGCTCTTATTACGCAGAGAGCCACAGTTTTGATAAGGGAACAGTCGGCGCTTTCGGCGAACCGGTGTTTGCGTTGCAGGGTCCAACGTACACTTGAGAGAGTTCTTTTTGAATTCGTGGTTACTTAGCCTTCTCTGTTTTTTCTTGTCACTGCGACATTCTAAGTATGAGTAAAGAGCACTAGTTGTGGTATAAATGCGCTTTGAGGGTCAGACAGCTAACAACCAGCTGTGGTCAGTGCCGAGTGTCCAACTGTAGCTGGACTCCCTGCAGGGATCGCCCGATATACAGTTTATTCCAAGTTCCAAATTGCATATTTTGCACATTTAGATTATTACCTGCACAGCTTAATGTGGTGTGCTAACAAGCATTTAGTAAGTCCTGATTTATTCTAAGTCAATACTCCCTTGGAGAGCTTTCAGAACTATTTTTGTGAGTACTTCCCACCAGACCGCCTGAGCGAATATGCCTTTGTAATTTGTAATGTCGGTGAGTGAAGTAGAAAGTTAGCCCGCAGGCCGTAGTAGTATCCACTTCTTTATATAGACGAGGTCGGGTTATTATCATAAACTGACCTCAGTGTGAATATGTCCGTTCTTGCATCCTGACAGACAGGAATCATCAGTGTGACGGCTCAGCTCAAGTGCCAACAACATCAAAACAGACTGTTGACACCTTTTAGTCACACATTGCATTTGTAGTGCTAACTGGTTGTGTTAACAGCTATTTAACACATTACGAGGGTGCTTATTATTCCTGTTACAGCCCGAGTGTACGATAGAAATGAAGTGTCGGTTGTGAGGCAAACGGTGAAGGCCTCAAAAATACATGGCCATCCTTGCTGGTTGTGTTTATTTGATGGATGATGCTGTCTGACTCCCTGCCTCCTTGAAATGCGGAAACATCACACATCAGTTATGTTGAAACTGTGTTATGTCAGAATATGTTATGAAGTTCATTTGCAATCACTTCCTCTTGGAGTGGGATATAAATCTTCTGCTTCATATTTTGAGCAATCTAACATTTCCAAGAACGCCCATGTTGTAAGAAATATGGCTATTTGGAAAGTGCAGCAGCAGACACAATATCTGCGTACTCAAGAGGATTGTCATACTACTGGCAAATGTCCCCGTAATTAAAGTGTCATCTATCCCATTTTCTGACTGCTGTGCTTCATAAAAGGATTGAAAAGAAGCCAGCAGATACTCCTCTGCCACTATCTTTTATTAGTCAAAATGCCGATGGGGGAGGTGCCGCTGTCAGATTTTCATACTACAGCCTTTGTAGCTTAACATCCCTTGTAAATTGTTCTGTAAACAGTTTCAGCTCTGATGTAGAGGACAGTCAGTAACGCCACAAACTGCATCGGTGAAAGTACTCTAATATTACAATATCTTAACAAAAGGCATCAGTAAAAAAAATATTCATTTAAAAGTAAATAGTTAGAGCTGTTGCATTATTTTGAATTCTTCATCTTTAAAATTAGGGACCTTCACAAACCATCAAAGAGCATCATGGAGATGCACTGCAGCTCTGACAGGCCACCAGCTCTGTCTTCTGTTTCCCATTTGACCAGGAATCAGATGAAATTAGATTTTAAATGTGTCTGCATGCGTTTTGATGTCTACTGCAACAAACCTGGGACTGATTTAGAGCATAAAAGTATTAACGCAACAAAAGCGAGTTCTCCTCAGCTATGCCTCAGAATCCAATTAGTCTCTCCACAAAAAGGTGATTATATGGACGCGTAATTCAATACGGAATCAACCGAAGGCCCCTAACAAAGTGGGGATGGCATATTTTAAAAAACGCCACACTTTTACTGCATAAATTGTATATTTCCGCCCAAAATATGCTCTCTAAAGCTTTGTATCTTATACATATTCTAGGGCTGCTCGATTATTTAAAAAACATCTGAATCAATGCTGAAGTGATGATTATTTAACACATTCTCTAATTGAAGATTGACATTTGTTGAACTCACAAATCCAATTTTTACCTGCAAAGGCATCTGTAATCCTGAGTTTTCCATGTAAATCAGTCAATTATTAGGAGGTGTCAATGAGATTGAAATTTGATTGAATGAGCGGCCCAAGCATATTCAGTCGCACTGTTCAATAACTGGCTGAAAGAAACAACAGTAAATCTACGAACCTCTATAGTATTTTCACATAATTAATTAAAAATAATATTAATGTTTGCCATCCACTCAATTGGCCTGAAAGACAACTTGACAGTTTTGGGTTTCCTTCAGACAGCCGACAGTAAACAGGCGGCAGTGACTGAGAGCCCGTCAGGACACGGTAACCAAAGACTGAGCTCCTCTCATGACCTTCGTTTGGCTCCGGCAGTGTATTGCTATTACAAATGTCAACATCGTCCCATAATAAACATCATACAAACATCTACCTCTAAATATGCCGCAGACTGATGTCTCCCCTGCTCTGCTGTGTACAGGTATCTCAACACTCAGTTCATCAAGAAGAACAAACTCACAGAAGCAGACCTGCAGTACGGCTACGGCGGCGTGGACATGAACGAGCCGCTCATGGAGATCGGAGAGGTAACAACTGACGGCTCTGAGGCTGCTACCCTGCACGCACACTTCTGTCACCCCCAGGATCCTTACCAGTTGTGGACCAAGTCCACAACAACCTGTACTTGAGTCTCAGTGGAGATACTCCTGGTTCAATGTTACTCCAATACAAGTGAAAGTTATCTTTTGGAGTATTCAATGTAGTCAAAGTCATCCCCTCATCCGTTTTTATACCAAAACACTACAAATGGTTCTAAAACAATCAGGATGCACTGATTGTCTTGCAGAACCTAAAGAATAAATAAGAAGGAAATCCAGTAGAAACACAATTAAACTGACAGAAGGACCAACACTGTCATCTTTCATCATCTTTCTTTTTTGATTTAATAACCCCCATTACAAACAATGAACCTGCATGGACAGTGTATGGACTTCTGAAAAAGAAAAAAACAAATCTGGCTTCAATGTAAACAAGATAGGGACCTTTGTAGAAATGCAGTGGTGTCAAAAGTACAATATTTGACTTTCAAATGTAGTGGAAGAAAAGGACAATAAATCACTCCAGTACAGTACAAACACATTAAAAAACTATAATTAAAATGTACCTACTGTTTAATATAACTGCACTTAACCATAACAGCTGTAATTATTTTGATAGCTCAGAATTATTGCCTATGCATGCTTCATGTCACACAGTGTGGTATATAAAGAAGCACAGTACTTGCTAGTGCAATCTATCTCAATACTGTCCATAACTGGTTGTTGCACGCACGCACGCACACACACACACACACACACACACACACTCCTGTGACTCTTTGTTTTTGTTTTGTTTTTGCAGCTGGCACTTGATATGTGGAGAAGGCTAATGATCGAGCCTCTTCAAGCGGTCCTGATCCGGATGTTGCTGAATGAAATCAAAAAGTATGTCTGTCACATTAACTCAAAATCTTGCTTCCACTTAATGATATCTGATACAGCGACCCCTTTGAAGAGTCAGTCCTCACACCAGCTTCCGCTTGTCTCCGCAGTGATCGTTCGGGAGAGAACCCCAACCAGAAAGTAATCCACGGGGTCATCAACTCCTTTGTTCATGTTGAACAGTACAAGAAGAAGTTTCCACTAAGGGTGAGCGCCACACGGTCACAGCAGCACCCTGCTGACCAACTCGTGAAAAAAAAACATCTACTGGTGCTGTAAATATCTCATCCACATGCTCTAAATCCTCGTCCTGTCTTGCAGTTTTATCAGGAAATCTTCGAAGGGCCATTTCTGACAAAAACAGGAGAGTATTACAAACAGGAAGCCTCCAATCTGCTGCAAGAATCCAACTGTTCACAGTACATGGAGAAGGTAGGAAAGATGTCCAGATAATGCAAGTATGTGGAGAAGCTTCCATGTGGGCCCATCAGTCACCACTATCACCCGCTTTCTGCCTCACTTTTTGTTGTCATTTTTTTGTTGCATGTGTTCTACATGGATTAAAAAAAGATGCAAAAATAACAGTCCAGATCCGTGGTTTATAATCAGTGGTAGCTCTCTGCTGCGGGGCGAGTGTGTGTATGTGTGTGTGCCGCACATTCACCCGTGGCTTAGTGTTTTTGTGTGTTTGTGAACTGATGACATAAGAGTTTTAATCTGAGTATTGGCTCCACTGTCAGCCGCGCCAAGGCTGAAATCACTGACCCCGGCACGGGTAATTTCAGCCACCTCTTCCTCTCAGTCCATCTCTGGCTGCTTAATAGATTAAACCCCTCCTGATCATCGTCAGGGCTTTAGCAGATTTGATTGTCTCGCCTCGCTGACCGGCATGTCGCCAAGAGGCACCGTTCGTTTGAAGGCTGATATGTAACATGACTGCGAAAAGTCCGTTCTTGTTTGAACAGGCTCAGTCACAGTCACTTATCTGACCCACTTTACAGCTGTCGGGAGGCGTTTTTTCTTTTTTTCTTTTCATTCCATCCTTCGTCATGCTGCAGAGTGTGTGAGTGCAGAAAAGCATTTGAAGATTGGCCTTTTATTTTTCTTAACAAATTTGGAAATAAGAAAATGAAACCAACTGATTATAGTCTCTCAAAAATAAGTTTAGAAGGTGATCTTCTAAACTTATTTTTGAGACAAATTATTGCTGCAAAGAAGACTGTTTTTGCAATTACAGTAATTTTTGGGCTTTTATTCTGAAAAAGACTCTTTTTAATTGCATTTAACTGTTAACTTCTTGATGAATTGCAATGCATGACAACAAATGACACCATGCATGTCACCCTACCCAACCTCCTCCTCCCTGCTCTTCTCTCCGCACGCAGGTTTTGGGACAGTTGAAAGATGAAGAGGTGCGATGTCGGAAGTACCTGCATCCCAGTTCCTACGCCAAAGTCATCCACGAATGCCAGCAGAGGATGGTGGCCGATCACCTGCAGTTCCTCCACGGCGAATGCCAGAACATCATCCGGCAGGAGAAGCGAGAGGGTCAGTTTGTTGACGTGTGCTCATGAATGTCCGCGGTTGTCAAACGATGTTGCCCAATTGTGATGTTGGCTGCTGCGTTTGTTGTGTTCAGACATGGCCAACATGTACACCTTGTTGCGGTCCGTGTCCAACGGGCTGCCTCACATGATCCAGGAGCTGCAGGTCCACATCCACAATGAGGGCATCCGAGGCACCAGTAACCTCTCTCAGGAAAATGTCAGTGCCACTGATTGTTTTTCCTTATTTTCTATGTTTTTTTGTTACAAATGACTAAACCTGGTTTCATAACATTACATCACATCTGGCCTTTAGTTGTCCATTGCTAAAAATGGACAGGGGCTAATTACTTTGACTCTGATGAATCTAATTTTCTCTGGCGGCTCCTCCTCCCACTAATGCCAACTTTCACTTTTCTTTGACTCCTCTAGATGCCAACCCTGTTCGTGGAGTCGGTGCTGGAGGTTCACAGTAAATTTGTTCAGCTCATTAACACAGTTCTAAACGGAGATCAGCACTTCATGAGCGCACTTGATAAGGTAAAAAAAACAAATAGAGAGAAAATGTCTTAACAAATATGGTGACCATTATGATGACATCACAGTCAAATAATCTCATGTGTGGGGAAAGACAGAGAGATTTTGTAATTGTAAAGTGCAACAACAGCAAGAAAAATTAGTCATTTCACTTAATGGGGTGCAAAAGAGAAAGGCGTGAAATTATGTATTTAGACAATATTACTTTGTTTATTGTTGACACACATTTCTTTTCTTCATTTTTAATCATCCAGCACATTTGTACATTTTGTGACACATACTTGTGCTTTGGCGAACACATATCAATGATTCTGTAGTTTCTGATATCAAACAATCAATGATTGTAGATATAGATTTTTGTCATTGTTTCACTCTAAAAATAAATTGTTGACTTTCTCACCACTCAAGTGGTTTGATGGAATGTTCTGTCTGCTTGATGTTGTTCTCTTACAGGCTTTGACGTCTGTGGGGAACTTCAGGGAGCCCAAGTCCATCTGTAAAGCCCCTGAACTGGTCAGTGAACGCCTACACACACACACACACACACACACACACACACACACACACACACACACACACACACACACACACACACACACACAGTGACACACTTAAAGCAGATCGAGAGAGTGTTTTGTAATGGGTGCCTTGACCAGGTCATGTCCCTTCTGGTGTCTCCGTCCAGCTGGCCAAATACTGTGACAATCTGCTGAAGAAGTCTGCAAAGGGAATGACAGAGAACGAGGTGGAGGACAAGCTGACCAGCTTCATCATAGTGTTCAAGTACATAGATGACAAAGACATCTTTCAAAAGGTGATGAGACTCTTCACATATTTTGTGATTTTCTGATGTAGGGGCCTGGACTTTGCAGGGCAGATTTCATCTTAATGAAATATGTGATGGTGATGGAAATAAAAGTATAATCCTCATTGTGTCCCGATTTAACATCAGTAGTCCACAAATATTTACATTTAGAGTCCGTTTGTTTTAAGTCTGTTTTCTCCCTAATTTCCACAGTTTTATGCCAGAATGCTCGCAAAGCGGTTAATACACGGTTTATCGTTGTCGATGGACTCGGAAGAAGCCATGATCAACAAACTAAAGGTAACGTCTGAGAAGTTTAGTTGAACCTTAAACCCTCTGGCTACATTAGGGACCGTTACGGTGCTTTTCAAAGCTCTGCCATTTCTGCCTGTGGTTATATTATATGCGTTATTATTTGATAGATATTTCATATTCTCATCTATTATTAAAGGGGGGGAAAACTATTGTTGATTAAACTTCATAGGGAGACAAATGTTAACTACATTAATGACCATTGATATCTTTCATCATATCCCAGTAAAAAACATGAAAACGTGCTTAATTTAGCCTCATTTCTGGAAAAAGAAAATCATCCAATGATACAAAAACAACTTCCAGATAAAATGATTCATTGTTAGAAATCAGTCAAGTAGACGTTAGAGGTAGAGTAGACGTTCAACTTCATCCTCCAGAAACATGAAACCAGCTTTCTAGTATTTGAAGCGCAGGTCTTACGGTGCAGTCTTTGAAAGCAATCAGTGATGTAGATGCAAAGAAATAAAAAAAAATTCATATGGCAATATTTGTATAAACAAACCATATTAGAATTAGATACAAAAAATCATGAAAGGATTATTCCTGTCTTTTTTAATGACATACTGTGGACAGAGCAAATTGTTGTTAACGTTGTAATCAATTGTAGGTTTTAATGTATCCTGAGGGTTGACGAGGCCCGTGGTCCTTCAGCGCTCTCTTGTCCTTCGCTCTCTCTGTTCAATCTGTCGTTTTTTTTCTATTTTAATTTTATTTTTGTTACCCTGCAGCAAGCTTGTGGTTAC
Source organism: Mullus surmuletus (assembly GCA_903171835.1). NCBI lineage: Eukaryota > Metazoa > Chordata > Actinopteri > Syngnathiformes > Mullidae > Mullus > Mullus surmuletus. The sequence goes on from CAESWR010002656.1 coordinate 13,702, forward strand.
GAGTTCACAAGCAAACTCCACAGAATGTACACAGACATGAGCGTGAGCGCCGACCTCAACAACAAGTTCAACAATTTCATCAAGACGCAAGAGACGGTGGTAGACCTGGGTATCAGCTTCCAGATATACGTATTACAGGTGAGGAGTGGGGGGGTAGTGGGGGTGGGGGGTCCCAAAACGTCTGCCAACTGCTCACAGATCACTGGCAATGCTTCATTCTGACACCTGGAATGTCTCAATGCCAAATGATGTTCACACGCCTTCAACCATGGCAGACCAGTTTTTGGCATCATAAAGAAATGTCATCTAATCAACAACTAAAAATTGCTCTGCCAAACAAAGTGTCCCAAACCTTTCTGCCAAATTCTTGAATTGGATTATTACATGCAAGTTAACTGAAGGACCCAAATCCCACAAACACTTGGGTCATTTTTTTCCAAATATTTATTTTACACTACAGAGTCATCAGCTCAGGACTATTAATTCTTCACAGTCTCGTCCTCTTTGGTTAGAGCTTTATCAAAGTACGCCTACAAAGCTCAGTGTCAGGCTGACTTTTATTGTTTAAAATGGTGCACATCTGTGATTTTCCAAGGAAACTGCAAATTTATGCTCCTTTAATTTTGTTCACCCTGACAAACCCTCAACATCCAGCACATTTATTGCCGCGTTGTCAAACAACGAATGCAGCCCCGGTCTTATCAAACTTTATTTCCATTTAACTTTGCCTTGTCCTCTGAGGTCAGCTAAAACCACAATATTCCCATAAGACCGAAACATTTTTTTTAAACTTAAGAGTCCTGTGTGTGCTGATGCAGTGTAACAAAAACTGAAAACGTGCCAACTCAACCTGAATCACCTCTCCTCCTCTCTGCACCATGGGATCTCAGGCTGGCGCCTGGCCTCTCACACACGTCCCCTCCTCCACCTTCGCCATCCCCCAAGAGCTAGAGAAGAGCGTGCAGATGGTGAGTTGCGCTTCGGCAGCTGAATTTCAAGTCGTGCCGGTTTACGGTAATTACAGGAACACTGGAAAAAAAAACAACCCTCTTTCAATTTACTTTCCAGTTTGAATTGTTCTATAATCAGCACTTCAGTGGGAGGAAGTTGACCTGGCTGCATTACCTCTGCACAGGTGAGTCAAACACACACATGTAAACTGGAATATCCCACATATTGAGTGTAAAGATTCAACAGAATGATATTGATTTTTGTGTCTAGGAAACGGTAATGATTGACTGCGTTTATATGCAGTCAATAAGCCTTTTCTAACCAGAATATTAGCAATAACCTGGTTGCGTGCAGCCATGTAAACACCAATAATCCAATTGAATAACATTTCAGTTTTTAAAAACCCTTCATATTCCCCCTGGGTTCCTCCTTCTCTAAGGTGAATATGTGATGATGTCTCCTCCTATCAGGATCTCCCCATCAAAAGGAACATGAATTAGTGTTCTGCGCCTGTTCTATTGTCAAGGAATCTTGGTCTTTGGAGTCCAGGAACTCCTTGTAAACATGGCCAAATGCCAGAGCAATTTCACGCCACACTTTTGGAGTGAGGAGGAAACCAATCACTTCATCAGTGTGATTAAAGACACAAACATCCTGGCATTTGGAGACGCTAGACAGTGCCGTTTGTACAAGACGTTCTCCGTGCGTCGCTTGTTTGATCGGGATATCCCAATTGATTACAATGAATGATGTATACAGGAATAACAGTTAGCTCACGCATGGAAACGGCTTATTCTCAATGTTTCAGTAGCCGGTATATGAACCTTAACCCCAATATTGACTGCGTGTAAACGTAGCCATTGTCAAACTGTGGTAGAGGAGAGCAAACGGGTTCCTTCAGTTGCATTTAGCGTTCTTATTCACTATTTAAACAGGTGAGGTGAAGATGAACTATCTGGCCAAGCCCTATGTCGCCATGGTGACCACCTACCAGATGGCCGTGCTGCTGGCCTTCAACAACAGCCAGACGGTGACATACAAGGAGCTGCAGGACGGCACGCAGATGAACGAGAAGGAGCTACAGAAGACCATCAAGTCCCTGCTGGACGTAAAGATGCTCAACCACAACTCGGAAAAGGTCAGAGCCTCCGCGGTGATCTGGGCTTAGCGCCACTTCAAGCAGATGGAATTTTAGGGGATAGAAATTAGGCGATAATTGTTCTCGTTATAGATGCAAACCCACCTCGCAGTGAGTGCTATGACTAGGATGACCACATACACACACACACACACACACACACACACACACAGACACCATTCTTCCCGTAACATTGTTAGACACACAAAAACAAGCACTTTGGGCGGGTTCACCTTGGATATCATGAAATTGCTCAATTGGATTACATCGCAGCCTTTTGTAGCTGTCCCGCCGTCCTTCAATCCATTCTCGCTCCGCATTGGACCAATTCCACAAAACTCTTATCCGTGTTATTCCTTCAGACGACAGAGAAAAGTGTAAACATTAGCAGGACCATCCTGCTCTGCCAATTAGGGTTATGGTTAACTGGCGCCCAGGAGGGTGTTTGTGATTATTTTGGCGTCTGCTCTCCTGGTGATACACACACTCTTACCAAGTTTTGTCAGTACGACACAAAACCTGAGTCATTCCCAACTTTGTTATTCTATCTTGAGTGTGTGAAGATGTGATGGTTCTCAGTATATCAGGTGGGTTTTTTTCACAAATTCTCCACCTTTTCTTTCTTGCCAACAAAAGAACGGCGCCGCATCTTGATTGACTTACTTGATTTGGCTCACACTCACAAGCGACTACCTCACAATCTGAATGTATTAAGTCTGTTTAAGATGTGATGTGGATGCAATCTCTCCCCTCCGTGCACCTGCTGATGATGGGATGGTCGTCCCCTCTTTCCGCAGGAGGAGATCGAAACCGAATCCACATTTTCGCTAAATATGAGTTTCACCAGTAAAAGGACAAAGTTCAAGATCACAACATCGATGCAGAAAGACACGCCGCAGGTCAGACGCCCGCCTCGCCACCTCCTTCGGGCTTTGCCGCTGTCGCCGTGCCAACCGCTTAAACATCCCCTTTGACTTTCAGGAAATGGAGCAGACGAGGAGCGCCGTCGACGAGGACCGCAAAATGTATTTACAAGCTGCTATAGTGCGAATCATGAAGGCCCGCAAGGTGCTCCGACACAACGCCCTCATACAGGAGGTGGGTTCGCTGGTTTCTCCGGATTCTTCGTCACGTCAGTGGAAGCAGTCAAGGTTTCTCTTGATGTTTCTAACAAAACTGCAAGGAGGATATAAGGAGGAAGAGCACAGGAAGGGCTGAGTAAACTGAGCCATATGCATTATCCATTCTATATTAAGACAGTTTTGAAGTGCGTGTGTGTGTGTGTGTTTGAGAGAGAGTTCTTTGTTGGTGAGGTAATGATGCAGTGATAGTCGGGTGATGCCAGGAATGACCTTCTCTCCTGGGATCACATTGGTTCACACTTACTTGCCATTGGTCTACACGCGCGCACACACACACACACATACACAAGTTAGGCAGAATCCTTCTCAAACATAAATCAGAATTCCTCCATTGTTCTAATATTTGTTTCTGGGCTGTTTAACATATGACTCAAATGCAGTACATTTATTGAGATGCTTTTTTTAACGTCACCACAACTCTTTTATTTCTTTACTTTCTGGGAGAAAAATGCCATCGGCGAACCCCTGAATATGCATTTTCCCTTGTGAAACGCTCTCAGAACCGACTAATCCTCAACATACTCGATCAGCTGACCCGTCTGTATGTTCTGCAAACGTGCCTAAAGAAATAAGCGCTCAGTGGTTGTACTTTTAGAGCAGTCATTTGTTACTACTTGAGGAGAAAAACATCATTCTCACCTCTCAGAATGTCACAACGAAAGGATGACATCATCATGGGAAGCTTGTCATGTCTCCACACTGAGATCAGACTGAAGTGTTTTACCAGAAGTACCCCAGGCGTGTCAGTTACTCAACATGACAGCAAAATAGGAGTGTTATTCATTTCCTGTTGCTTTATCTTTGCCTTTGAGTTTGAGACACTGGAGTAACTGCTGTGCTTTGTGTTTCTCAATTGTTTCTGAGTGCAGGTCATTAATCAATCCAAAGCCAGGTTCAACCCCAGTATCAGCATGATCAAGAAATGCATCGAGGTGCTCATCGACAAGCAGTACATAGAGCGAAGCCAGACCTCGGCGGACGAATACAGCTACGTCGCATAGACCAAGGAGCCGAGCCGCGCCGAGCCGAGCCGAGGAGCACCCACACACTCGCCCGTGTGACTGACCTGCAGACGCAGGTTTAAAAATCATAAAATAAACAGAACAGACTCATTCATCTTTTTAGGTTTTTTTGGACCCTCGCCGTCTGCTGCGACTCAGCACGGTGACCAAAGCAGGACTGGTGCCTCCATCGTGGAAAAGGTCACCGTGTCGTCCAGACGGCTAGACGACGCCACCATGCATAAAGGCCCTCCCCCCTCCCCCATCCACCTTCTGATTTTAAGCTGTTTACAACATCACCAGTGCCACGCACCTGTGCGTCAAACAACTAAAAGAAAATGCCTATAGCTGATCAAGAGGAAAGAGCTGATAAACTTACTAGGCGACTGAAAATAAAAAATAAAGAAAACCTTGAAAGAGTTAGTTGTGACATCAATGACACATTGGTGGCTACACATAAAAAAAAAACATGCTTTCTTTTCTCACGTTTGCAGTTGCTGTGTGTTTATTTTTCTTTCTTTGTTAAATGTACTGAAGTTAGGAAAAATATTGTAATAAAACTGGTATACTGACTATTGTATCTACTTTCAAATGTAAAGAAAAAATGAGGTGACAAACATGATCCTGCTGCTTGTCAAATAAATAAATAAAAACACTGAAGGGTTTTATGTAAATGTCTGTCATGTCAATCCATGTTACTGCCATTTCATTAGATTAGAGTCCTTTATTCATCCCTCAGTGGAGACATTGGCATATATTGGATGGAGAGGAAAGAGTTCTAACAAATACTGACCAAAGTGATGCAGAGGTCAAACAGGAAGGAAGTCTCATTACATAAGAAATTACGGATCAACTTCACAGTGTCTCTTCTAAAATAGGCGCCATTCATCCGTTAGTAATAAATTCATGATGTTTTCATCAACAGCGAAGCAAAGCAGAGAGGGATGAAAAAGACGTCATCTGCGCATGCGCAGGAAGCGTCGCCTCCCTCCCGTCACAGGCAGAGCAGCGCCAGGTGAGCCAGCTGTGTCCACATCTGTCCGCGGACAGAAAGGTGCGACGTAACCACGTCTCCCCGCTCGTTCCGTGTGTTTAGTGTTTAGTGTGTTTAGAGTTTGATATCAGAGAAACCAACACCGCTCCGTAAACCCGCGTGAATCCACAAACCTCGTTCTGATTGATCCATATTTACACGTGTTTTTATAACTTGTATTTGGCCATCATCGGCCACAGGACCTCGTGGCGCAACGGTAGCGCGTCTGACTCCAGATCAGAAGGTTGCGTGTTCAAATCACGTCGGGGTCAAACCTTTTTCACCACAAAAAATGTTGCTTTTTGGAATGACATGTTTCATAGACATTCCCTCCCTGACGGAGGGGCAAAGGATGGAATTACGGCCGTTTTAGTTCTCCCAGCATGAATCACCCAGCTGGTGGTGGACGGTTCAAGAGTGGAGAAAGCAGGAGACACACGCTGGACAATAACTGGACTGGACTGAAAACACAGACACCCTCGTCTCTGTTTTCTGAGGCGGCTGAGGACCTTCAACGTCTGAGGTCCTTCAACGTCTGAGGACCTTCAACGTCTGAGGTCCTTCAACGTCTGAGGTCCTTCAACGTCTGCCGGACGATGCTGCAGATGTTCTATGAGTCTGTGGTGACCAGAGCCGTCCTCCACGCTGCTGTGTGCTGAGGCAGCTGACTGAGGGTGAGGGACGCCAACAGACTCAACTCAACTCTGATGCTCTCCAGGAGGAGGTCCCCACTGGACAACTCCTCACATCCTCTCCACGATGTTCTGGCTGGATGTAGAAGCTCATTCAGCAGGAGACTCGTCCCACCTCGCTGCACCGCAGAGCGCCACAGGAGGTCATTCCTGCCCGTGGACGTCAAACTGTATAAAGCTTTGGTGACTCACGGTGGCTTGTACATGT
>CAESWR010002657.1:18190-28303 GCA_903171835.1 Mullus surmuletus
GCACTTTTTTGGGTGGTTTTCTGTCAGTCTCCACCTTCTCCTCCGCCATTGTGACAGTGAGTCAGACTCTCCTTCCAGCCTCAGAATAGAATCAGCTTTATGACTTCCACGTCCGCCCCTCTCTGAGCGACTCCAGCGACGACGACGCCGCATTAACAGGGAATCACATGCGTGTACACTGTAAAAATGAAACACAGAGGAGAAGGATGCGGAAGCGCGCGGAGCCGGCACGCTAATTCCCAAGTTCTTGTTCTTGATTAGTTTAATTTCATGCTGGAATTTCTGCTCAACAGCGGGGGGAACTACGGCACATAACAGCCCAGATGCTTCCCTAATAAATTCCTGAACAAAGCCCTCACACGTATAGAAGCTTCGCATCACGGGGAGCACAAAGGCGCCCTCTGCGCCCTCCCGGATCCCGCCGCCGTGCACTTTTTGCAGCGTGTTGTGTACAGCCGGGGTGCTTTGAGGTCAACCCGGCGCTGCTGCCAAGTGGAAGCGTGTGTTCGGTGTGCCCCCAATGAAAAGCACAAGCAGGGAATCCCTTCCAGCGAGGCGTGCCGTGACCACACACACCCCCCCACAGCACACACACATGTACGTTATGTCCTCACACACCACATACAACGGTGCGTTCCTGCAATCAAAGGAACACAAGCTGTTCTCCTGGAGCTGCTGCAGCTGGTCTCAATCACCTGGCCACATCAGACAAGTTCCATTACGGACGTGCATGCAGAGTTTATCCTGCAAAGAGATTTTTTTATTTTTTTTCCCCTCTGGTGAGGCTGCGAGTCTTTATATAGCAGAGAGGAGGTGCCTGCGCCGAGCAGAGGAGTGAAAACGTCCCCAGTGGAGGAGAACATTTTTTTCAGGGGCCAGCGAGTGAATCCAAACTCCCGAAAAGTCGAGCAGAGAGCGAGGAGCGAAACACTCCCACTGGAACCATAAAGTCTATCTTTGGTGGCCTGGGGAGCGTATTTTCGCTGCACCATCTCACCGATTATAAATGTATCCGCATGCTTGTGAGGAAATCTCAGGCCTCGCTCTGGTTTTTATTGTGATTACACACTCCTCTACAAACCTGCTTCACATCCGAAGATACAACTCCCGGGGTGTTCATTTCGGCTCTTCCTGCCAAGTAACCCTGCTTTGGAGGCCAGTCGCCGGACCGTCGCCGGCCCGTCGGCTGCCAATCACGCTAATCTCCCCCCTCAAACCAAACCAAACACCACCAAAAGCCCTCCATCCAACAACAGAAAGAGTCCATTAACGCGCTGCCGAGTGACCTTCTCGCTCCGGCTATTCAAGCGCGGTCCGCCGCCTGGAGATAGAGCTCTAGAAATAGCTCATCACCTTATTTACTCAATAATATGGTTGCCTTGGCGACCGGTCACATGCTGGCTGTGAGACGCCATTGTTTTCACCAAGGCGTGCGGCTTTGCTAAACTCACAGATGCTCCAATTATTCACATTCCTTAATAACAGCCAACTTTTTTTTTTCTGACATCCTGGACACTTGCTCCTCATAAATGACAAGTTTCCGTGTGATTTATCAACCGTTTGAATCAACACTGAAGTATTTTGACAAGATAACGACCCTCTCCTCATCATTATAGACCTCAAATCAGATCTGATGCTGTTTAAAAAACGCTGGGATTTGAGGTGCCAAATGGTGGCCAAACGGTGACGCGATTTCCTTTGCAGTGTCACAAACCGAATTAGTGTTTAGAAGGAGTCCGATAAATCTGGAAAGTGCAGTGCCCCAAAACAGCTTCACTTTATGAAGTCAAAAATCTCCACCATCCTGCTTGCGGTTGTGTTTGTGCCTCGCTGCAGAAGGCTCTCATTTAGCCTCAATCAAAGTTCTGGAAACTGGCGCAGAGTGGGTCCACTTTAAAATTTGTAGCTGTGGAAAAATTAAATGGACGCCGCGCTGGTTTTGTGGCTGCAGTCAGATTTATATTATAAGGCTGCAGTGAGCTTCGCCAGTCGGTGCTGAGAGAGAGGCTTTATGCTGCCCGCTCGCTGCAGAAGAATTGGACTTACAAGCTCCTGTTTTGAGGCTGAAGAGGGGAAAAAACCCCCACCTGGGAATCAAAATAAGGTGTCCAGGACCAGAAAAAAAGGACATTTCCACTTACATAATGAGGAACAGCCTGAAAATAAGCCAACCACTGCATTTCACAATTGCTGTTTTCAATCAGATATTGGAATAAAACGTTTTGGTTGTGAAAAATGAAAAGTACAACAACAGATTTTGGTGTGTGTCGGATTCCAACAAGGCTGCGTAGCAAGAAATCACCATTTCTTCCTAATTCTAGGAGCTAAGCGGAAGTTAGCTTAAGGTAGCATATAGCTAATGACTGTGACCATCACGTACTAGCACATAATTTGCTTTTCTTGCACCTAGATTGACACTTTTTGTACATTTTGCGGCGCTTGAACAGATGTGAGACTAGATATTTATGCTAAGCTAATGCTACTGTTGCTAGCAGGCAATGTAGCTAGTGCCTATGGGCTTGTAGCTTCATGCTAATGTGCAGGCCAGGTTACACCGAGCCAGGGGTTCTCAAAGGCTTGATAGCTGAGGGTCAATTTAGGAACTCAACACTGGACTAAAGGCCGTCGAAGGGAAAAAACAGGAGGGAAAATCCAATTCGTAACCATTTTAATGACAAGGTTGCAAATTTACAATGTGCAATAAACTAAATTAAATAAATTAGGCTAAACCTGACTGAAAACCTTGAGAAACATTGTAATGCACACACAATCCCTGGGAACCACAATGAATTACAGTCGTTAGTTCTAATCATTAAAACTAACGACTGTAATTCACTGCGGGCCGCCAGAAATGTTTCTGCGGGCCGCCATTGGCCCGGGGTCTTCACTTTGAGAACCTATGCGCTAAGCTAACTCCCCAGTGCCATATTTCATCCTCTGTCCACTGGACTTTATCTCATCAAGCAGCAACTTTTCGGTTTCACCGTCCGTGCCACTCAAAGATAATATCTGTCTGACTTATGGCTTTGTCCGCCATCAGCCCTCGCTGAGCCGGACGCTCCGTCCGAACAGACTCCGTTTCCAAGTAACCGTGGAATAAATATTGACTCTGTGCTTACACGCCGGCGTGGAGGACAAGCCGGAGAGTGCACCGTGCCACTCTTCCCTCTGAGCCTTAAACACTTGCACTGATCGCCATGTTTAAAAGCATGTGTGTTTACCTAAAGAAGACACACACACACACCCTGAGTTCACCTTGGTGGGAGGTAGAGGGGAAAACTTAAGTGGGTCCCAGATCCCAGTTCGGTTAAACACTGTGGGGAGAGCAGGGAGGACTTCTTCCCGTTCTTCTTCTTCTTTGTCTACGCCCTGTGCTGTTTGCCTCATTGTGGTGACTCCGTAATGGGAAAAGTTTGCCCTAAAGGATTTTTGCAAGAGAGCGTGGGCTTTTTTGTCATGGTGTTGATTACTCACAGACTTCATTTTTCAGTCTCAAGTCATTGGTTGGTTAGATTTTGTCGTATTTCACTGCTAACCATGTGTTGTGGAAGGCTTTCTGGCCGGATTTCCATTGGGATTTTTTTTTTTTTTGCGAGGCAGATGTCTCCCATGAACTGGTGACCGTCACTGGTCAGGCGAGCTATGCAGCGTCCTCCTGTTTACTCCACACAAACCAGAAATATGAAGCACATCACTTGCTGCGCACCACCAAGATGTTTCCCAAGAATAGACGTCCCACTTTGCGAGTGTTTAGACTCGCTGCGCTGGAGGAGCATCCAGGAACTCAGTTTTACTCCCCGTTTTTTTTCTTTTTGCATGTTTGCGTTCAGGAAAGTTTTGCAAAGTGGAGTTGACGTGCAGAAGGCACAGCAGATGTCAGATATTAAGTGTGGAGCAATCAGTATTGGGGGGCGGGGCAGGTGTCAGTGGTTAAGCTGTACCAGTCACTGGGAGAAGCGGGGGTGTAAATCTTGTCAGCAATCCCACCCTGCATCTCTGCAAACTGACATATTAACACGGAGCAAAGCTGATGATTTATGTGGAACTAATGAAATTTGGGTTTTTAGGGGCTGATGTTTATGTGGCGGTTACATTTCTGCAATATCAGGACTCTTGTGAAATGCTATTGATGAGTTATAACCACATTGGTGTGGAGGTGTTTTGTGTTGCTTTCTGTATCCTGGTGACTGGCGGTGGGTTTGGACTTTCCAACCCTGGCATGTTGTTTTCAAATTTATTTCGTTGGAATTGGAAGTATTTAAGAGCCGCATCTTAGGGATTCCTGCTGCAAAGTCGTTTCAGAATGACACCCCCCCATCAAAGCAAACAAGGCCCGGATATCAGCTGCTTCATTCATGAGTCAGCGCCGCGGCCGGCCTTTATCAGCTCCTCGTCACATTCGTGCAAGTGAAGGGGACGGCCAGCATAGTCTGACACTTATTATCGTGACACACTCACACACACACACTCACGTACACAGACACAGCTGATAGCAGCCGCGGTCGTCTCAGATTGTGTCATGTTTTTATCTCGTCAGATTGAATGCCGCGGTGTCTCATTTGCGTCATGTGAATTAATCTGATTACTGCATTTTTTTGTACAATTTACTTTAACAAAATGAATGTCCTTGTTTTCTAACTAATTAATTTTTGATGTTTTAACTGCCGTTTGCCTCTATGAGTATCGTGCAAGATGATAATGCTTAGAGTCCACTGATAAATTAAAAACATCATTATAATTAAAGGCTGGAGGACTTCACGTCGAAGATGATCGATGATGATGTTGATCACATGATTGATTTCATAGTTAATGGTGGTTTTTATTGAGTCAACCAGTGTCAGAATTTGGGAATCAGCAAGCAAAGTACTGGTGCAAAGTTCTGCCAGCAGCACAGCACAGTAAGAAGAGTTGGCTTCATTTTCTGTGACTCCTTCAAAGTAAAAGTCGACCTGCGGAGTGCTTTATTGTGAAGCTGCAATGGTTGCCACCAACACCAAGCCCTCTCATCAGTGTTCACTAACAATATTGGGGATTCATAAAATATCGATAAGGTGACTAATAGCCAATTTTTTCCCCCTCAGGTGGAGTTTGAGGACGTGATCGCCGAGCCGGCGGGAACCTACAGCTTCGACGGCGTTTGGAAGGCCAGCTTCACCACCTTCACCGTCACCAAGTACTGGTGCTACCGGCTGCTGACGGCGCTGGTCGGCATCCCGCTGGCGCTGATCTGGGGAATCTTCTTCGCCATCCTGTCCTTCCTGCACATCTGGGCCGTGGTGCCGTGCGTCAAGAGCTACCTGATCGAGATCCACTGCGTCAGCCGCGTCTACTCCATCTGCGTGCACACCTTCTGCGATCCGCTGTTCGAGGCCATGGGCAAGTGCTTCAGCAACATCCGGCTCCGCACGGTCAAGGAGGTGTAGAGGGGAGGGGGGAAAAAAATCAAATAAAAAATGTTAAAAAAAATGGAGGAGGATTTAACGGGAAGAAAGGGGGGGGGGGGAATGGGAGGGTGGGGCAACACACAGATGGAGGGAAAAGTCAGAAGAAAAACAGACCTCTGGGAAGATGTTTCCAGAGCTGGGTGGGGGGACATTTGGAGGTGAAGGGCCGTGGCCAAAGAATACCTGGTTCCACCCCTGTCTGTGAATCAAAGGAACATTAATGGGTGGGTGGGTAGGCGGGTGGGAGGGGAAGGGTTATTGTTTTGTTTGTGTTCTAGGTTGTTTTTTTAAAAATTCCCCACTAATACTTTAACCAACCGAGCTCAGAGTCCGTTTTCATTTGTTTTTCATTCCGTGTTCTGTGGAAAGCTTATGGATTCAGGTGAACATCGGGGCGTGGCACCGCCTTCTCGTTTGTTTTTCGGTGGAGGGGGGCAAAGAGAGGGGAGAGAGCGCGGCCACATTCCAGCTGACTCAGCAGAAACAAAACAGTAGTGCCCCCCCGCACTTCCCAACACACACTCTCACACATTCTCTGCCCAACTCTGACCTCCAATCAGCCTCCGCCGGCTCCGCCCACCTGGCTTTCCCCGCAGTCTGACACACTGAACCTGCCCCCTTTATTTTGTTTTCTCCCTGCATGCCGCCATCGCCAAGCAAACTCGCCGTCCGCCATTGCCGCTCTCCGCACCAGCTTCTCACCCCGCCTTCGCCGCACAAAGTGCAGGTTTCGCCACAAAAACCGTCATCCATCACCATCACCATCACCAGAGTGTGACCAAGAATGTTTTTAATCTGTGAGAACTTCTCAAACATCATCATCATCGTCATCATCATACTGAACTTTTTCATCTATAATATGAAGAACTTTGGGGGGGGGAGGTTGGTTCCCTTAGCATTGTTTTTGATATCCTCTATGTACTGTATGAGTGTTTCTGCAGATAATAAACCAAAAAGTCTTCAGCCTGGTTCCGGTGCACTAACCTCTGAGAAAGTATTGTTGGTGAAATCGCACTATAGAAAATCTCCTTCCCGTATAACTCGGTTTGCAGAGTTAGTGGAGTACTAACTGAGGAGTGTGCCGTTTTCCGCTTCCCCGGAGGTTTTCCGTACGCGCTGTGGTACTTGCACAGGTTAGTGCACTGGAATACAAACAACCTGAGCTGGAACCTGTGATTTTGGATGTCATCATTTTGCACCCGCCCTGTTTTTGTGTGTTGTTTTTGTCGATGCCCCCCAAGTTGTTGCTTTTTTTTTTGTTGACTGTGGACACGATGCTAAAAAGCATCAAACTCCCACCCCTGTGATGGGTGAAGGAATGGAAAAGGGGAGGGGAGGGGGGGGNNNNGATTCTGTGATATGTTGTTATTTGGGGTGGGGTGGGGTGGGGTTGTTTTTATTAAGACACTTTCGCACGCTTCGACTCCGTCACCTTCAGTCTACCTGCTGTCTTTTCACGGGGATGGTCATATCGCAGCACCTGTTTCTTGAATTGAGTTTTTTTTTAAGCTCTAAAAGGTGATATTTTTATAAGAATTTATTTTTTCCTGCCTTGCTTTTACTGTACAATATCACGCTGTGCACATTAAAATTTAATATAATCCCGGGTGCATTGGCCTATTTGTTTTCAATCAACAACTTGAAGTGAACTCAAACACCACGTGCCTCGCAGTGATGAAGTTAGATAATAACAGTGGATTTATTTGTCCGTTTTCACTTGTGATGATGAGTCATAGCAAATCTAATTGACTCACAGTAGATACTGGTCTCATTTATCTGCACTTCAGCCACCAGCCAGCTGAAGCCGCTTGTGGAAAAAAGAAAAAAGAAAAAAGCAGAGCAGAGCAGAGTGGCTGAAAAATCACTTCCAGCTACAAGTGTCTGGGTCTGCAAAAGTCGTCCCTGTAGTTTCACTCAAGGCCCATTTTTGCTCCCTCCTTAACCCTGGCACATCGTTGCCATGGTTACACAAGCAACAAATAAAAGAGTCGGGCAAAGCGCGTGAGTCCAGGTCTCTGCTCTACTGGAGTGAATTTACACCAAAACCAGTCAGCCAGTAAATATGGAATCTTCAACAGCAACACTGCCTCCACAATGGCTCATTGTTTTAATCACCTCAGGGTCATATTCAAGCATACAATAGGTAGAGGAGAAAATAGGTGCAGGCAAGCTGTTTCATGCTAGCTTTGTTGCCAATTATGGCCTGTAAACTGGCAGCAGCCTAATTCCAGTCAACCGAAAGTATGCGGAAAGAGACACAACACTACAACGAATGAATGAACATCTTTTCCTGAAAGCACGGGCAGCTTTCAGCTCTCCTCCACACCGTGAAACCCGGACGCAGAGATTAGTTTCCATCCAGCCGCAAACAACGGCAAAGCTCCTCCATACAAGCCGGGAGAGCATTTTGTTTAAGTGCATGCAGGCGTGTTGAAACAGGAAGTCGCCTTCCTCACAACCTTTCCACAGGCTTCGAGGAAACCCATTGTCTGAAATATTATGACCTTGGATCCACACACAACTAAACATTACACACACTTGTGTATTTGTATACTTCTTCAATGATACAAAACAGGGAAAAGCATAATACTTGTAGATTTGCCAACGAGGGACTCTGGGAACAGCTACAGTACTTAACAGCTGAGACAATAATAGGCTCGAGCCTATCAAGGTCCATGTGAGGAAATAATGTACTCAAAGCCAATAGGTTGTACATGAGAACTTGCAATGGAGACGCAAAGAAAGAGGCTATTTGCAGTAAGCCTTTGCACCTGAGCGAGCTGCAGCAGTGAGCCGACAGAGGAAAACCTGATTATTGTCGCCTCAGAGGGGAATTTTCCGATGGCTTGCGCCGCCGGACCGAGGCAGACATGACAGGGGGATGAGAGAACACAGAGACGGTTCTGTTGCCACTTCGCAGGCAGACAGACTGGACAGTGGTACTTGCAGGCTGATGGCGGTGACCTGATGTGACCCACTGTCTGCTGCCAGATGTTCTCCGACCTGCGTGCCCGTTTCATCCAGGATCGTCTTCAACAGTCTAGGATAAAAACACAATATGATTTGATATCTTCCTTTGACGCATGTGAAGAAAAATATATATTTTTAAAAGTAAGAGGCAAATGTTCTCATGTAGAATCGCAATCCATGAAGCCAGAGCTGCAGTGGCTTTTCCAATGCAACACCTCCCTCTTGTGGAGCAATCGTAAAATGGCAAGTGCATGGTGATTCTACTGCTCCAACATCAGCAGAGCATTGGTGACGTCAACCACTGATGGTTAGAATTACGTTCCAGCTCACACTTCCCGATGCTGATACGTGCAATGCAGAAGAATCCCTTTCTTCAAAACTACAAACATCTCATTGGAGCTAAAATGGCAAAAAAAATCGACCATAAGCTTCATGGTCTTCAAAATGCATGTGCCTGAATAATCAGATAAATAAAGAAATAACCTGTAATCTATTGTTAGATTACATAGCAGTGTTATCCTGCATGGGTCCGTACAAAAGAAGATAAGCGTTTTTTCTTTATAATGAGATCCACACTGGCCTCAGTTCAGTTACTTGAGCACATTGAGCGTGTGAGATATAAAATAAATGACACATCAAACATCTTGAATCAGACGTGATGCTCCTCTCCACCTCAGCGCGGTTCGGAATGACTCAGTCAGCCGTGTTCGTCAGTGGAAAGACGGCGACCAGGTAAACAGTGAGGACTTTGATCACCTGGAAGGCTGCGGCATAACCAGCTGTTTCCCCTCAGCGCCGTCACTGATGTTCTCACTGGTTCTGTTTGATTTATTACCCTCAAAGATGTTCACCCCTTTCTGAAGATGGTGGTTAACTGAATACTTTCACATCTGCGTCAGCTCAGCTCTGCAGGGTTTTGTCTCACCACTCTAAAAGCTTGACTTCTGATGGATCGCAAACACAACGCGGCCTTTGGAGTTCATGTGGCACAATTATTGATACGCCAAACACACACTTTATTCAGCAGTGATTGAAAGTAAAGCTTAAAGTCTGGTTTGTTCTTCCTTGTAAAGTCTGTTAGCATTTACATATTGACACTGTTGTATCTACCTGATGATGGTTAACCCCTTGTAGGAAAAAGTCCAAATCCAGGTCCTTAGTAAAAGTAAAATCAGCTACTCTTCAAATATCCCAAATTTCTGCTTTAAACATATTGTGTCCATAGCTTATTCTCCTTTAAGTACAAAAATGTCAATGGAAGTAACTATCTAAGTATTTGCGCAATTTGTCTGGCTGACTGTACAGGCCACGTTTGTACAAAAATCACACAAAATATCTCTAACTCTAATATATTGGATCATTTCCGCGGATAGTTACGTTTTGGCAACTTTCGCGCCATTTTATCCAACGAGTCTTCACATCGCGTCACGTTAATATGACGTAACCACACGCGCGTCCATGTTTATGGTCGTGTCTATGCAATTTACAGCCGTTCACCCGCCACCTCCTCCTGTTAATCGGGGGAATCGGGTGACATTGTGTAAGAAACACTTTCGTCAAGGGATGAATGAAAACAACAGACACTTTTCTTCACTAAACCTGCCGGAAAATGGCGGGAACTGCGCGAAAGACGAAAGAAGCGCACAGTGACGACCAAGGTGAGCACATTGCGGCGTTATCGTTTAAAGGAAAATGCAAA
>CAESWR010002657.1:42267-58136 GCA_903171835.1 Mullus surmuletus
CACACACAGTCTTCAGCAGCACACGGTAATCAACAAAAGAATGAATATATTATGTTCTTGTCCTGTCCTGTCCGTCTTATTTTTCTTTCCCGAAAAGCCTTGGTTTTTTTCCTCCTTCTTTTTTTGTTGATAAAGACCAGTGTGCATGTGTGTGCATTTAAAAGATAAGTTGATTTGATCTGTTGTGTTTCGGTACCTGCAGCACACACTTTTGCACACAATTTCAGACGTGCATTCACAAGAACATGAACATGCAGTACAGTTTTCAGATCTCTGAAGATAAAAACTGCAAGTACACAGTGATGGTTCTTGTACTACTCAAGTGCTAAAACCACTGAGCAGCAACAGTGCTGATGGTATTTTCCAGTTAAGCTAAATGAATTAAATAGTGATGTATACTTCAATGATAATTACACTTAAATGTAAGAAAATATAAGATTATATGTAATAAGAAATTAAATGAAAATGTTTATCCATTATGACATCCAGTAAACCTCAAATATTCATTTAATGCACACTCTGGAGTTGATGGTAACCTTTCTAAGTTACAGTATTGTTACAGTTACAGAATTGTTAAAAGGAAAAAAGTTGTTGGCAGTGTTACAGTACAGAACAATTTCCAGACTAATGTGAGCTACTGTTTATGTCGATGAACATCACACGAGCCATCGACATGCCCTGACTGTGCTGTCAGTCTAAGCTGGCAGCTGTGGGCGCTCTGCCTCTCCGCCCACAGGCGGGCGCCTCTGTCATTAGCTGTTAGCCATGTCCAAACGTGTTCCTTTTGTGTGAGGTGAGTTTTGGTCAGCTCATCCAACTGCACGGTACATCGCGTAAAAGACACAAATTAAAAGCTATCTGATGTCTGAAGCTCCACATTACAACGCTCAGCTTACAGGTAAAGGATCATTAATCACCATCAATATCTGAGTAATAGTTACCTGACAGAATACCAGATGACATAATTCCTCAGTATTTTAAGATAACGCCGTCATGCAGGGATTGCAGCAACTTTATTTCAACACTTCCCGCCTGCTTCGGTGGTATCAGGTCAGTTCATGTCTGCAGGCATTTCCTGGCGTTTTTCTACACCATTTCACATTCACTCAATGTCAGTGTTTAGTTTCAAATCCACCGAGTTAATTATTAGCCAGGGAGTTTGGTTTCTTGTTTTGCTGCAATGCTAAAAGTATGTGTAAATCCTTTTGCTCGGGCTTTTGTATGCACATCTTATCTTTGTACCCGAGATAAAGTACGGTGTAGTAAATAGGCAAACCGTCAGTGCCTGCAAGCTGTCTCCCAATAAGCTGAGTGGGAAATTACCACTAGTCACCATCAGCCGAATAGTGTTACATTTTGGCTGAGGCTGATAAGATCTCTAGTGCTAACTACCACTTCAGATAATCAACCATTGTTTGTTGATTTCTCTCTTCTCCTTTGTTTCAATTTGAAAGATGTTAGATTTAGAAAGTGAGAGAAAACTAGTGTTTACAATCCTGAACTTTGACTTTTCGTAAAAGAAAAACCTCTTTTTAAATGTTTTGTGGTTTGTTTGCTGGTGAAATTTGAAATGTATCATTTGCTCAGCTTGACTGATGGATGCTTGTAATTACATGGAAAGATCATGTCAAAAATGTGTTTTGACTCTTTTCAAACAGATGAGTTACTTCCCTCAAACCTCATCCTCCCGACAGGTTCAGCACTGGTTTTATTTAGTGCTTTTGTTACCAGGACAGACACTTGCCAGTTGTGCCAGAAGCCATTATACTTATATTTGACACTAAACACTTGTTTAGTGTCAAATATGGAGGAGATGTGCTCCACTGAGCTTATGAGTCAAGACCCCAGAGCAGTTTTCTAATCAGCAGCGCTCCTCCTTCTCTTCCATTTCACCACATGGTGATATCCTGCTCTCTGCTGAAATGAGGCGTGTGGATGCTTATCTGTCATCCCCCATGCTCCAAATGAAGGACCAAAAGCAATCTCCTTTTCTCTTGCTGCTGCTCTGAGCAGCGGCCTCACCTCGACCCCGGATCGCTCTCATTTCCTTGGCTTTGGATCCTTGTAGCTTTGTCATAAGGCCCGAGTCCGGCCCTTTGAAACACTTATTATCACAAAGTTCACTAGAGCAGCAAATGATCTGCCGAGGGCCCGCGGTCACAGACGCCCGTGAGGCAGGCATTAAAGCTTACCTCATCTCCATATTTTTAAAGCCTTAGCACTTGTACGAGGGAAATGGAGTTTATATAAGTGGTCTGCCTGATGGAGGTAACACAGACACAAACCTTTAGCCAGTTCATCCCGCAGACGTATGATACTTAACTAAGTTATATTTGATTTCTAAATGAAACAGTTCATCCAAAGAGCCATTTTGAGCAATTAGGGGTTCAGTGTGTCTTGCTCAAGGACACAATTATGTACGTGGTCGGCTGCTTGAGCCACAAGTGCTCCATAGTCATTGACACTGACATACAAACAGTATCATTTAGGCCGGTCAGCTGACGTTACATAAAATGCGACTCCATAAACGGGCGCAAGTGCAGTGGAAAATCTTCAGGAGTTCTTTGGGAGCAAGTACTGGTAATTGAGACAACATTGGCTACGCATGGATACCGCTACACTTGTCTTCTCTGGTTTCTGAAATGGGTTCTTTTGAAACGCTGCAAAGGGGGTCTTGATTGAAACCATTGCAAGTTTGGGGGTTCTGCTTGAAGCCTCTCGTGTGGTTCTAGGTGGGATGCAGGGGGTCTACAAAAACCAATGAGGGCTCTGCTACAGAGACAAGCCAGAGAACCACAACTCTGGTTACTATTTTTGTTTCCAAGATTGAACCAGAAAGAGAAAAGCTCCATTGTTAGCTCCTTGTGTCTTCAAGAAGCCTCCTGGACATGCAGATACCCAATCGAGCTACCTGCCGTGTTCCACCGAAATGATGTGGACACAGTGTCATTCCATAGGAAGGCCTCACCTCAGATGAGGTCTAATCCTCCCCATTCCATTCCGCCCGTAATCCCTCACACAATACAAGCAGAGGATCGTGCCTGAATGTGTCCTCAAGTGATGGAGGCGCACAGAGGAGCAGCCCTCCTCCCCATCTGTCCGCACACTTGTTTGGCTTTTATCGCCCTGCTGTGCGCTCAAACAATGCACCAGCAAACAGAGGAGCTATCTGCTCAATCCCTGGGACACTGCAGGGATTGTCTCTTGTCAGCTTTGATCTTATCCTCCTCATCGGTGATCCTGTCTTGAATCATATTGCAGGAAGGAGGCGAGCTCACACCTGAGGGGGCTGAGTAGCGCTTCTCTGAAGTGTTTTTCATCTTTACGGGAAAAAGCCTTGTTTTGTCAGCAGCCTGACTCCGACTGTTTTAAACATTTAAAGTAGTGAGAAGTTTTTATGGGCACGCAGAGTGAGTGTGTTAGGGATTGCAAACATGATCAAATTGAATCTTTGGAAAAATATTGTGAGCACCAGATTGCTCACAACAATTGGTATGCCTGTTGCATAGTATACATTTTTAGTAAGAAAAACAGAATGGAGCTCCCATCCTGAAGTGAGTATACAGCGATCCCTCAGTCCTGAGCATTACAAATTCTGGCTCTGGGCCTGGTGGCTCCGTCAGTGAGCACCAGCAGATGCAGCAAAATTATTCATAGCTGGAGTCCCTAAAGATCTTTTGATGTATGTGTGTAAAAGTGAAGGCAGTTGAGAAACACAGCAGAACCAGATGCCAACTTCCAGGAGTTTTTACAAGTGAGAAGAAAAAAAAGAAAAAAGTTGCACAACGACGCATTGTTGCGCTCGACTCTGAGGGGACAGATGCCGAGACGCCTCTTGTTTGCTTCGTCATGCGATGCCGCCAGTCCGAGGCGCACAAGTGGCCGCCACCTGCAAGCTGTCACGGCACGCACTGAAATGTTTTATGGTGCTGCCATAAAGATCTCTTGCGTTTATAAAAACATTTTCGGAGTTTGATGAGGTTTTGGCTGTTTGTGTTTTGTGGGATTGTATGATTATATTTAGCTGCCTGTTTCCACGAGAAGCTACTGGATTATGACATCTGCCTGTTAAGAGGGACAAATATGAAAGACTGCGCTGAGCAATTAAAAACATTTCAGGTTTTCTCTCTCGTGATGCTGCCACCCTCACATTTGTTTGGTTTTCTTCATCTGGCTCTGATCTACGCTGCAGTGCGAGTACAAGCATTTGTGTTTGTGCCAGCGCCGCGCCTGCCAGTGATCTGATCTGACTGGAGCCCGAGATGAGGAGCCCGGTGTGTTCAGACCTCGTGTTGACCCTCGGCAGATAAGCCGCCTCGCTGCCGAGACGCCGAGCAGTGCTGTTTACAACCTGAGGTTATCTGGCTGCTCCTCAACGGCTGCTGCTGTTCCCCCCCGCTTACCTCATGTGTGAGCAGAACTCCTGCAGCTCAATCTGTCTCCAACACGGAAAATCGCCGCCCAGATCTGAAAACAATAAGGAGCCAATAGAAGCACTTTGAGCCATGAAAGCACTGTGCTTTAAATGGTCGCGAGCAGGCCTGGGGGGCTGTTAAAGGGAATTTCTGCTCGGGGTGAAATCTTCACTCCAAAGACTCAGCCAAGTGTCTTCACCGGTGGATGGATTTGATTATTCCAGACTGCTAGGAAGCAGGAATTCTGGGGGAAAAAGAGATCTGGCTGCATAACTTTAAAATATGTCAGTTTATATCTTTGTAGGCCCATGCAGTAATGTAATGTGCATACCTCGCTTCAAATCCAGCTTATTCTGACATCTTCTGCGATGCTGTTCTGGTAGCACGCAGCAGAGCAGCTGTGCTTTCTCTCAAGCGTCAATATTGAGAGTTGACTCTAATGTTAGGCAGCAGCCGCCGTGCTAAATTATCCTCCTTTGAGTTCGTGCGCCTCTCTAATTAAGATCACATGCAGGAATGGCAGCTGCTTTAATAAATACGACCGATCGCTCCACTTTGCTGTCAGTCGAGAGATGGATCGCGCCTCACATAGACGTTAATGCTCTAAAATAATGTCCTGCGTGAGTTATACGCAGGCTGAAAAAGCAAAGCGAGATGCAGGACTTGTTTGCACCCTGACAATTATCCCGCACTGCAAGTCATGGATCTCCAAAAGTAAATGGACAGCAGACATCTGAGAGCTTCTGCGTCCATATTCAACCACATGTAGGTCTTTTTTCTCTCGGGGACCATTTTTAAAAAATACTGCAATGCTCACAGTGAGAGGCTGCTCCTTTTTTGTCTTCTCTGAGGTAAATCATCAAGTCAGTTTCTCCCAAACACCCCCTTTGGAGGAATAGGGAGCAAAATAATAAATCACCACTAGACAAATCATCTTGTCAATTTTGAGACTAAAGACGCAGAAGAAATGCCATTCAGGATCTTCATATTTTTTTAAAGAATAGATGAGTAGTAAGATATTAAAGTGGTGATCTTGAACATTTTTATGTGGAGCCACTATCTGTAGCCAAAATCAACGTGCACATGAATTTACTGCAAAAGTAAGCTGAGGATATCTTACTGCTGAACAGCATCTAACTTGTATCATAAAGACTTTTATTTTGAAATGATCATAGAAAAAGACCAATTTGGCACCATTTGCTGTTACCACCGGTAACCACAGGTGGCACCAGACCAACCAGGGGTTTCACATTGTAACTTTAAAGAGAGATCAAGTATAAGAAAAATCCTTAATGATCTGATGCCCTCTTATATGTCCTTTTAGCGCAACTTGATCTTGCTGTAAGAATCCACACAGAGTATTATTTTCCAGTATCTAGAGCTTTCACCAGTGCAGTTTCTCAGCCTTGATCAAAACTTCGTGGATAGATTGATGGGATGATTTATCACAGTGGCTCATATATGGTCAAAAAAGGTAAACCAAATGGACACCCAAAGAAAAAGACCTCCACGAAGGCCAGTACAACAAAAATAATCTCCGTCAATATGGCTGGATTCATTTGATATTTCCTGAGCAATATGCGAATATGTCAAAAAGGGAATCATGCAGTGTTTAACGGAGTGAAAAATGTACGTCATGTAATGTGAATAATAGAATAACACAAAACGACACTCGTATTCCCACATTAACAAAAGCGGTTTCTGAGATTGCTCCTCCTACACTCCGTTGCCCTTGTAAAGCGATTTGAATACAAGAGGCCCGGGACGAAAAATTTCCCCTAAACTTCTTTTCCGACTAACGAGTCTCTGGCAAGTCTTTTTGGAGTTTTGTCGAGTACAGCGCACGCCTTCCAAAGTTACACTCTTTTTAGCATGAAATCCCCTCATCCACAGCTTCCTCGCAGCAGATGTCACAAACATCGAGGTGACCTCGCTGTTTAAACAAATAAATGTCAGCGAGAAAAGTACGACTCCGGCCGGAGCGTTTCTCTGTATGTTTCATGCGGAAAATGTACTCGGAGCATGACAAGCCAGGGGTTTATATGGTGTAATGTATCTCGCATGTCAGGAGCTTTTATGAAACACCTAGGATAAGAGCTGTAACCTTATATTACTCATCAATGGAAAAGCCACCCATCTGCCACATAAAACACATGAGAAAAGGGCCTTCACTAACAATTATAAAAACTTTTCCATCTGTAAAATTGTTTTGATTCATATCTCATCTCTATCTGAGTATAAGAATGTTTGAAGGCACTTGACCTCTCTAATTCCCTTTGATCTGCAGACTGTAACGTCAGCTACTGTGTCAGTCTGACCGAAACGTGGATTTTTTATTTTTTTTTTCAACTCTGGAAAGCTCATCTGAGGAATGTGCCGGTGCAATTTTAGCAGCGGAATCAAAGCAGGTCTCAGACGGAGCAGAAATAGCGTCTTTTTGGCCCCCGCTCGCTGCTCGGCTCCACAGTCCATCTCTCCTCTGCTTATTTTGAATCACATAAATCCCAGAACTCTTGCGGGGCCGGGGATAGGGGGAGAAAATGTTGATACACGCAAAAAAGTAAGTCGCTGCGTCAAGCTGAGATGAAAAATCATCCTTAACCGCGCACTTGGAGATGATATTTTAGTCTCTTGGTGGAGGCTGAGGCGACAGCATGCCGGGTCATCACTCAGCCCGCCAGTTAAGGTGATTTAGCGGCGCTGAGAGGCATTCTTGGTGAAGCCGGAGGAACACACACATGCGCACACACACACACCTACGGATTATTTTAACTTCCAAATTGGCCGTGCATGTTGCACGCGTGCAGGGAGGTAAAGGAAATAGGAGAAAATAGGGGAGGAAGGTGGTCGGTGGAGAGAAGAATTGGAGGGGGAGTGAGGAGAATAGGTGGGTGAGGGGAGGGCACAAAGCCAGAGACAGAATCCTGTCTTTAATACTTTCATGAAACAATACCATCCTCATTCCAGTAACTAAGTAATGCAAAATCCTTCAAGTGGTACGTGCAGAGGAAGCGATCCGTATTTGGATCAAAAAGGAAATATTTATGGCGTAATCGGGGGGCTGTTCTAGACGGGTATACAACTTGGTGCAAATTTAAGGACCCCTTCGCCTGGGAGAAGGAGTTCGAAATGCAAATGACATATTGTGGGCATGAATAAAGCAAAGGCCGCGAGCATTCCTTTGCACAAAAGAATGCAATAACTCATATCCGAAACGATCTGAAAGGATGCTACTGCTACTCAAATATCGCCGCTTAAGAGAATACTGAAGGAATTTACTGCGCTTCGCATAAACCCGGACTTCTCATGGGAGAGAGGGCTTAAAAAATAAAGGTAAAAAGTGAATCAGCAGAGGTAGCGGGATCCTGAAATTGGTAGATTAAGCCTCCTTCACCCACACGGGCTCCTACATTTTCCATTATGCAACTCACTGGAGTCTTTTCAAGGTGCTACTTTCAATCTCCACGGACCTGGAAAGTAAAGCTGACTTACATGAGTAGTAACATGAGTAGATACCTTCAAGATAACCGCAACACCATCATCAAAGGTATTTAGTCAGAGTCCCCACAGGCCTCATCGCAGGCCGAGTGGTGCTCTTACAAAAGATGCAAATCACTCTCTACTTATTTAAATCTTGAATGAAGAGATCGTTCAACTAGAAAATCCACAAAACTCCCTTTGTCTATGTGACACTCTTTGATCTACCCTACTTTTTAATGGTTTCTAACCCTGCAACGCTTGAAATTGTGAAATTCCCCCTTGTAAACAAACACCAAACAGAACCACTTGGTCCTTGGGTGGAAGTAATCAAATTGTATTGGTAGATGTCATGCCATCGAGGGGGCTTTCATACCAAGGACTCTGTTTCGAAATAGTTTAATACTTTCCAAAATAAGACATGGCATGGTTTAGGATCTTGCCATTGTTGCTGTGTTTACTCTGATCCTCTTTATTCTTCTTTGAGTTCCACCGCTTAGTGCCTTTTAGCAGTGGATCACAATGTACGGCAGTCTTGGAAGTCAGGTGTGTCCATAATTTCCCACAAGAATCCAGTGATTGGGCTTCTTCCCCTGCACCCTGATTTATCTCTCTGTGCATGCACAAAGTCAAATTGCAGTGTCAGACGCTGACAAATGACAGTTCTTCAAATTTACATGGAGCACTTTGAAACTAGTGATTTAAGAAGCTTCCAGTGTCTTGTGTCGGTAGAGCTGCAGTTGTGATGACTGTCAACTCAAGCAGCATTTTGGAAAACATTCACTCAGTAACGAAATGAGTCCAAGATCCCAGCGTGGCCACACAAAGCGGCAATTATCTATTTATATGACGAGATGTACAGTACAAAGCTTCGCACGAAAAAAACGTACTGATTTACATCCAGCATCACATTCAATGTGTCCCACGCCGTTCATTAGAGCTTTCATGTTTGTTTCAAAAGACAAAAATTGATTTGTGGAAAAAAAAAAGAGGTTTTGTCATCCAGGAGGGCAGCCAGGAGACTGACTCATCACCACAGGAGGCGAAGAATAGTTCACAATGACTGCCTTTTATTGTAAACTGTGACTGCAAAGCAGTCCGATCAGGAGCAGACACCAGGCAGGAGTTGACGAAAAGTCCAAAAACAACACGCTAGCAGTTTATGTGGCAACAGTGCAGACAAACAGTAAAATAAACAGCAAGCAGGAGTCCAGAACGTGTAGTTTTAATGTACACAAACAAAGACAGACAAATCGTGGTTACAAAAAAAAGGAAAGACTAACAAAAAAGTACAGGCAGGATATGACAGTTATCTTTAGAACATTCTTCAGAAGGTTTGTGATGCCTTTACATGGGCAGGTAGGACGAGATCTCTAGGTTTTATCTGTGAGACTGAACCACTTGAAAAGAGAGATAAATCAATGTGAGTAATGCCACATCATCAGCAGGTCTTCAATTAAACATGCACTCAGAATTTTATGAATGTACTTTCTTAGAAACAGGAAGTCTAACTTCACTGTAATCTCTACATGTTATCGTTCTTGTGCACTCATGGGCATGTTTATGTGCGAGGCCATTTTCTGCCGGTGGCCGTGCCACCTTAGGGCCCCATTATAAACAAAGCCTGGCGTCTGAGGGGCCACCCGAGGGCGAGGCCAGCTGCACCTTGAGTGCCTGGGCTGGGGGGGGACTTGCCTTATTGTCAGCTTCTCTTCACGCCCTGACAGCGCGCCAGCAGCACACGCGCTCGCATTAGTGCACACACACACATTAGCGGGTGTCTGATGCGCCACCAGCCACCTGTGTTCTTGAACACACGCACATACTGCAGTTATCGCAGCCGCGGAGAGTCGGGTTGCATATTAACGTGCACCCTGAGTCCAGGTGGAGTGCTGCAATCTAAGTCCCAACGTTTCTGCAACAATACACCACAACCCCCACCCCGTCCCACCTCAAGACACTTGCGAGCGTCGAGACATTTGTGTGCTTCGCATTCCTTTGCGTTTCACTTTCTCCAAAAATTGCATTTCCACACACCCCGACGACAACCGAACCTCTCTGCCGTCTGGAACGCACAATTGCACAAGCAATGTGGAGGTCAAAGGTCTGTTATTCCAGTGAGAGTGCCAGCTGAGTGGCCAGCACCAAGGCACATTTGTGCAAGTCTGCTAACTCGAGCTAAGCCTCTGCAACGCTGTGTGTATTTTTACGTTAGCAAGAGCGCCGTGATGCTATTTTTGCAAGGCACTGACAGTGTGTGTACCTAAATCTCTCTCTGCCCATAACACAAACTGCGGCCTCTACCCAAGCCACGGTGTATAACTCAGGTATTTGTATGTGTATTGATGCAGGGCCCAGAGGCCGCAGTGAGAGTATAAAAGTGACAGTAAGCCACACAGATCACCTTTCACCTTTCTTTTGACTCTCCTGAGCAGTGCTGCGGGGTTTTGGGAGCTACACTACACAGAGAAACCCTATCACATCGCCGTTGTTTTTGGGACAATGGTTGCTAGTTAAGTACGGGGCACAAAGGTGTACGATATCCCGCGTACAGCGCCCCAGGGTGCCTGTACTACGGCTGGAACACACGGTCATCGAATGGTCTCAAAAATGAGGGACGTCAACAACACTTGCCAACGCCATAAATCTTCTAAAAGATGAATGTAGGAGAAATGTAAAGATGTGATGACTAATATTAGCGTAAAGCTTAAAAATGATGTTGCTGTCACCGAAACAAAGATGTCACTATTACAAGACAAGACAGACTGGTGTTAGCTGTCGTCCGTACTTAACTTGCGCTGCACGATTAATCTAATAGCAAATACAGCGTTAAGTGCAAGTATATAGCTGCTTAAGTCAGGAATGTATTGGGTTTAGTTGTTCTAATGAGAAAATAGCACAGCCCTAGTACTTACAAATTGCCCCTTAAATGATGAAATAAGTTATGTGTACTTATTTTGGCCTATAACGATGAGATTTTCTCCAACCGTTCTGTCTCGGTGCCAAGAAACAGACGTGGATAACAACGGCGGCGCTTCAAACCAAGCTTGTTAAAACAGTCTTTCCACTGTCCAATTTCATTCTCTTGATCCTCGTGAGTACCTTTGCGGATGCGGAGGAATGCCGCTCGGACGGTACCAGCTCTCCCTCCCACCGTTCAGCCCCTGGCTTAACAAACACACCAAAGTCCTGTTTGTTTGCTCTGAAAATAATCATCCCAGCCCTGTTTTTTGAGCCGCGTGGCATAATCTGCACCGTATTGCAGAGTGTTGACGTCTCTACATGCTTTAGCAGACTTTTGGCAGACCTCTCTCTGCTATGTTGTCCTCTAAAGGCACCAGTATGAGTTACGATGGCTCATATTTTGAAATTCCCAATAAGAGTACGTTGTTTACACATTAGAAACCCGAGGCAGTCTGTCTATCACATTTAAAGATCTTTTTTACGCCATCACCCCACATGTTGTCCTTTGCTACGTGTCCATTTCTTTATCCAACTCCAGTCACGAACTGTCATATCTTATCCGGTTTCTGCTCTCTTTTTTCACTGAGTAATTCGGTGCAGATCAGCTGGCTGCGACATCACACAGCTGTGCATTTGGAATAAAACCTTCCAAACTTTCTGCCAGCTTTCAATATCCTCCACAACCCCCCCGACCCCCCCCACCCCGGTCCGCCTTCACCATTGTCTCCCTCACTGCAGCCACTAGCCTTGAAGGACATTTAATTTAACCAGGGTTTGCTTCTGCGCGCTTGTCAGCCCGCCAGGTTCCTGCGTCTTGCCCTTGCTTTCCCCTTCGTGTGGTCTCCGCTCACCCCAGCCATGCGACGTCACAAAAGGAAAAAGTGCCTGATTTATTACCCCTCCATTGTTCTTGTCTTCAAAGCTTGCCTTTGAGATCTACGTTAAACAAATGATGCAGCGTGTTTTACACTAACCGCAAGTAATGGCCTCATGACAGAGACTTTGACTGATCTGTGAGTGATTTAAAATTGGTTGATGCAATTAGAGCTGTTATTACCTTCAGAAGAGGTCACAGCTCAGGCCCCTTTCTCCAGTTTCAGGCTAAAACTGCACTCTGAATAAAAGCCGTAATGGCATTTGCGCCACCTGTAAGCCAGCCACCCCTCCCCTCCCCCCTACATGCATCTCCAGTGAAGAGGTCATCATCCACTGAAGCTGAGAAAACAACATGGAGCTCAGGACCGGTCAAGCGGCCAGGTCAAGGACCCTGAGAGCCACAAGGGGCCCGCACAACCTCTGGGTCATTAATAATTAATGAAACCTGAGGCTGGGATGGGAGACCATGACCAAACACAAAGGGAGCCAGACCGGGGGAGGTGGGGGGGGGTGGGAGGGGGCGCACCGAGAGAGAATCCAAGCCCTGGCTACAGTTGGTGCTTTCACTGTATGCTCCAAAGGGTGCAGACACAACAATCTGCACAAACCAGTGACGTTTGGAAATCAAAGAGAGCGGCCCGAGCGACAGATTCTAAACTTCAGGAGAGGGTTTAGTACGTCGGAATGTAAACCAGAATAAACGTCCCCTTGCTCTTTCCCATGAAACACTCCGCAAAACTTCTATTAGCAAAGTGCCCCGGAGGTATGATCACACCGAGACCTCCATTACGAGCACAGCCTGATGAAAGAGTAGCTGAGGAGGGCTTAGGAGGTTTGGCTCTTCACCCTCCCCCAGCCAGCCTGATATGAAAGCAGACAGCTCAACATGACATTATATAAGGAGAAATGGACGGCACAATTGAGTTATATCATAATTGTTGTTTGCTATATTGGGATTTGCACAAGTAAAAGCACAACATTTCTTTCACAGCTGCACTGACTTTGGAATTAATTATGCAGCAACCAAAGAGTTTTAGTTGGACAAAGCGTCATCCCAAAAAGTGTCATTAGACGCTATTTTCTCTGGCGGCGAGCAAACTTAAGTCAAATGTTCCAGCTTTGAAGATGTTTTTCCGACTGGCTCCATCCTCTGCGATGTTCCTATCAGGCCTGTAACCATGGAAGCTTTATGCTCTTTCTCGTTCCCCGTGTTTATTTTGTTATTCTTTCAGTGCAGCATGCAGCGGGGACCTTTTATCTCTCTCTCTAGCTGCCACGTTTAACCTCTCTCTCTCACTGCTTGTGGTTTTCCCGCAGAGTTCATCGGAGGACTGTGATCCACACGAGGGGATCCACGAGGGGAAAGAGGGCAAGTACCGCCTGCAGGTGACCCAGTTTGTCCAAAGGTTGGAGTACTGGCACAAGGAGCTCAGCAACACCTTGGTGACCTCCATCACCGTGGTTCCGGTCCATGGGCGTGCCGTGGCCTACCTGGGTACCGCAGACGGACGTCTCATACAGGTAAAAACAAAACAATTTGCATGGGAAACCCAGCAGAACAAACTGCAGAGGCTCTTTCTTTGCACATGTAAATGTGAGAGGATGTTGGAATGTGATGTGTGAAAGCTTCCCGCCGGAGACGACATACTGCGAGCGGCAGGTGCCGCCGCTGCAAGCAGGTGGGAGCTGGGGGGAAAGTATGACGAAGCACCGGGACCTCTTTGTTTGCACAATTTGCCTACCTTTGACCTACACACAGCGAGCCTGCCAAAAGCCCAATGTTCCAGTCTGCCATCTGAGCAAACACGGTCTTTTTTCCTCAACTGTTCCTCTTTTGCTCTTTCATCCCAGTTCTGTCACTGCCTTTTCATAAAGCACTAGTATGAAGGATTTGACATGGATCATGTATTTCTTAACCAAAGAGTTATTGTGTTTTCCTTCGCTTGCCATGAGCCCTTTAGATCTACAGAGGGGAGGCGGGCTTTCCTCCGTGCATGAGCACCCCAGAACGGACAAACCAAACACCAAAGTCAAATGTAATCATGCGATGACATCTCCCAGTCACTGACCCATATTACGCTCAAATAACACCCACCCGACTGCCACGTACACATTGCGCACTTAGATTTAGAATCATAAACTCACAGTGTGCACACAATTCCTTCTGCTTCACTCCGTAGCACAATATTGAAAGTTAAATAAAAAAGTATGCTGTCTGGACCGGCTGCAAAGTTTGTGCTGCGCAGAGAATTGTGGGTTAGAAAAGATTGATGCATACCTTCAAGTACAACCGAAAATACTAGGCCACCCAGACTTTTTCCACATACTTCATGTATCATTCTGTATATTGTAATGCATTATATAGGTACACATATACAGTACATGCTTGGAAATAAATCGGGGGGGTTATGTGGGTTAACTCTGCAAGCTCATCCCTTCAAATTCCACACACAGATCCCATGAGTTGAATGAATTTAGAGGGGAACGTTAAGGTGGGAAACAAACCAGGTAGTATTGGTTTATTAATATAGCTTTTGTTAGAAACTGAAAACCTGGGCAGTCAAACCTCTCATGGAAGGGGAATCTCTTTTGTGGAGGACTCGTGTCTGGTCTTGGGTACACTGGGCATCCCAATGGGCGCCAATGTGGACACACTGATGGAACCCTTGGAAGACCAACCCTTAGATTTAGCTTCTCATGCCTTTTTTCTTCCCTCTTAATTTGTCCAGATCATTTGAATTATAAAAAGCATATGAAGCAAGTTTATAGCTTTTACTGCTCACGGTGCACCTGCAGCTGTGTTTCATGGCCGCCGAAGATTCATACAAGTGAGGGTAAAATACAGCGTTTTGGAATTCAACTTAATTAAGTCAGCATGGCAGGCTGTGATTCACCTTCACTACTTGCAATCTCTTTTTATGTGGTCTTCAAGTTATCGTGTACATGGACTCCTAAAACACAACAACATACGCACAACCACAGCAGCTGCAGGGCGAAACATGGAGGACGACCTTTTTGGTGCATCGGTCTGCAAACAAACACAAAAAAGTACAGCGAAAAGAGTGAAACGCGTCGAGTAAAATTTGGATTACCTCACGTGTTTTTGAAACACAAGACAGAAAAGACAAGCAGGAAAAAAAAAAGGCAAGAGAGACGTGGAAAGAAGGGCCGACAGCTGCACGGGAAGGGAGGGGTGGGTGGGTAGGGACGGCGGTAGAGGGACGCGAGGGGGCTTACAAGCTGAACGGCACGTTAATGGTGAACGGCGGGCTTCGCTGACACGTTCCCTTGCACGGCATGTACAGCTCTCTGAGAGTCCCGTGCAGCTGTTGCTGTGTGTTTCTCTAACATAACCCCCCCCCCAGCACCACCTCAACATTTCTTTTTTGTTTTGGTGGTTGGCTGAGTTGGCTGAAGTTCGCTGTTTTTTGCCAAAGGGCTTTGAAAGGCCATGTAGAGGGGAGCAGCTGTCGCGTCCCGCACAGCTCTTCGCCGTCCATTTCTGTCATTCGTAAGAGCCTTATTTATTTAGAACAAGTCAAATTCTTGACTCAGTGATAGAAGTATAAATAATGAAATCACTGAGATGTCTGCAGATGTTGAAATTTAGACTTGGATACCATTTTAGCCCAAGATAATCTTTTCCAAGGCCTGACAACCAGCATCCTGAAACTTTTAACCATAATTGGACCTAAATGGACATGATGAAACCACCTCCTTATGAAGACCTTGAAGACAAACAAAACAAAACTTAAACTAGATGAGGAAGACCTCTACCATAAAATCATTACAATGCACACGAGTTTTCTTATTAATTAATAGAAAGATGATTTAACTCACTATATCAGGTGATAAAGACATGAAAAAGGTTCCTGAACTTTATGAAAATTGGTCTCTGATCTTGTTGCACCCCTCCATTTGCATTCTCCTGTTGACCAACAAAGAAAACACACAGCCACGCAGGTTTGTGTACATGTTAAAGCTAACATCTCAGGTTTTTGACTTTGAAGAGTAGCTGATGAGCACCATCTTGTAAGATCAGACTTGACTGAAAAGCCTGTAAATGGAGGAGGACCAGGACTGGCTCCAAACTGGTAATGACACAAGTGGGGATAGTTCCTCTCTTAAACTACAAAT
>CAESWR010002658.1:588-11586 GCA_903171835.1 Mullus surmuletus
AGGCTTGTCTATGAACTTTAAACAATTAAGTAAATGTATAAGCTATGCCAACAGTAATAGGGTAACTGAAGTCTCGCTGCTTTACTTCCGTGCTTCGCTGGATTTGTGTATATGGTCTTAATGCTCGAATTGTTTTGCTAAAACTTGTCTGCTACCACTATCTGAGTGTATAATTGAATATAGGTTGGATACTTTTTAATTAGGCTAACTGAAATTCTACACTGTCTTTTACAGAGGAAACATAATTGTCAAAGTGAAAGTAAAAGTACTGTGAGCTAACCTCGGTGGCCTCCAAGAGGAAAACCGACCCAGGAACGACCTCAAACATCAAGCAACTGAAGCTGCGGGAAATGAGGCAAGTGTCTCAAAAAACTGTAGACAACTCGATACTCCGCTTCATTGTGCAAGGTCTCCACGCCTTCTCCCTCGTAGAACAACAGTCATTCCAGACCCTAGTCCAGGATTTGCAGTCAAACTCTGTTGTAATGTCTTGAGCTACAGTTTGCCGCAGAATTGAGGCAGCCATGACTACCATGAAGGCAAAAGTTAAGGAAGAAATGAGCAAGACTGCTTACATTGCCACAACAACTGACTGTTGGACTGCAAAGAGGAGGAGTTTTATTGGTGTGACTGCACACTAGTTAGATTCCTCCAGTTTTGAAAGACATTCTGTGGCTCTTGCGTGTAGAGGGATCAAGGGTCCTCACACATTTGATGTTTTGGCAAGTGCATTGAATGACATCCACACAGAGTATGAAATCTGTCAGAAAATAGTGAGAACCACAACTGACAATGGTTCAAATTTTCTCAAAGCTTTCCGTGAATTTGGACTGGATGAAAACCACAATGACCTTGCTGAGGAGGCAACCGAGGAAGGAGCCGATGAAGATAGCTCTGATGAAGAGACAGAGGTTGAGTTTGTTGATGTTGATGCCATTATGGCTGAAGATGATGGCCTCCAGTACCAACTGCCAAAGCATCATCGGTGTGCCTGTCACTTGCTCAATTTGGTTTCCACAGTGGATGTTGAGAAGGCAAACAGTTCAGAGGGCTACAAGAAACTTTCAAGGTCAGCCTTCTCTAAGTCCCAGGCTCTCTGGAACAGGAGTCAGTTGAGAAGCACTGCAAGTTACAACTGGTACAACCAAATAAAACAAGATGGAACTCTTTATATTTGGCTGTTGAGCGCATTGTGAGAATCCTCAAAGATCAAGGAGAAGGACCCATGAGGGCTGTCTGTGCTGAACTCAAAGTCCCTATGTAAGTAACAAGTGTTTGTCTTCTAAGAGTTTCATTACCTATAGAAATGCTTGCCACATTACCTGTTAAACATTATTTATAAGTAACAGAAAAAGTGTTTAAATTCTTAAAAAAAAAAAAAAAGTCTAATTCAAGTGTAATCTGAGTTTTTTGTGTGTGTGTTTTAGGTACAGTCCCGCTGATATGACCTTTTTGACTGAATACTCAACCACCATGAGCCCAGTTGCTAAGGCGATCAATATATTGCAAGGAGAAAAGGACGTTCAGATGGGATGGCTACTCCCCACAATCACCCCCCTCATCACCAAGCTTGAGAAAATGTGTTGTCTGCAATCCCGCTTACTAAAATAACATTACATTCTATGGCCTCACCCTTTAAAAATTGAACCATGGAAACGTTTGTTACTTCCAATGGGGGTTTGGTAAAGCTATTTGCATGCAAAAGATGTGCAATCTGATACGGATGTCTCTGTGAAAGGGAAAGAAGTACATTTTTGAAGCATCTGATATTCCTCGCAACTTTTTTTAAAAAGCTATGCTTCGCTTCAAAGCGCATAGTCCATCTTTTGTGTCCACCCTCTGAGACCTACACCATCTAGTAAAGAGTGTTTTCTTTTCTTCAGCAAACTCAACATATGTTTGCTTGTCAGGCTTATGAGGGCTTCGAAAGCGCTGGTGGTACGCCTCGGGGACAAGCTCATAGGCTCTTAATATGGCACCTTTTACAGTCTGATAGTCACCGCTTTCCTCATGGCTTAAAGCAGAGTAAGCTTCTTGTGCTTTTCCTACCAGAACACTCTTCAAGAGTACACTATTAAAAAAATCGGTTGTTTTTACAGAAAAATTCCGGCAGCTGCAGTTGCCGAAACATTACCGTAAAATTACAGTAAGACAGTTTATTCATTTACAGTAAAGAAATATCCTGTATTCCATATTCTACTGTGTTGTGCACAAAAGGGGCTTAAAGAGGGTTAACAGCTTGACCCCATGACCTCAGAATTGCATCACTCAATAGGCTAGGGAAACCAAAACATTGTGATCTCCAAAGTCAGGTGCATCAGCATCACTGACAGTGGTCAACTGTGGTTCAATGGCACCATCTGGTGGACAAAAGGAGTCATTACCTTCAAAGAGGGCCAGTGCCATGCATTTTGAGTGGAACCTGGGAAGAAATTGTCAACATCACTATAATTGTCATTGCAAGTGAGCAGTCCTGGAGCTCCTTCAGGTCCATCTGGGTGAGATCAGCCCAAAGTTGAGCACTGATCTCCTCGCGGGCGGCCACACTCTGACCGGAGCACTCAACCTCAGCAGTCGGCTGAACATCCCTCAGTCCCCCCAGCCCAGTCAAAACGGAGGTCGTCCGGGGCTCTGTGGGGTCAAACTGCATGACCTCCAACTCCCTGAAATAGGGCGAGAGAGAGAAGGGGGGACCTCAAGGTCACCTGAGACAGGCTGGCCTCTCGACTCTACTCACCCAAGTGCCCCAGGGATATCTCCGTTGCCACCTGGAAGGGCAAACCTGAGGCCGCTGGGGACCGCGGTTCCACAGGTCTCTGCCAGATGGTGGTGGGAGGATCAGGACGGTGGTGGCTCCCCACCGTCACATCGCGGAGACCTCTGGCAGATGGAATGGGGCTTTCCCGGACGGCATGGACGGCATTCCATGCAATCTAATGATCTCTGTCCCACACAAACTTGTGTAGTGGTCCTATAGGACCTGGATGGTGGCGCTAGCCCTGCTGGCTTGATGACATCAGATAGCTTTTTAGACAGTCTGGCCATCATGGGAGGAGAGGCTCTTAAGGTGATGCATGGCCTTGATCAATATGTGGATGCTCCTGGCTAAATTAACAAATTCCAGCTCCTCATCAGATGTAGGGGGTGTATGGTGTCTACCTCCATCCTCCCGTTGTTTGGCCTTGTTGCTCTTCCCGGGGTCCGAAGAGGAGTTTTTGCACGGCGGCCGTCTGTTTCATCGTTTTTCTGACAGAGGCTCCCTCTTGCTACGAAGATCGGGATTACATTTCAACATAGATGGATGGATGGAGCATGACGTAATTTCCCCATCCAACGAATAAACATTATTCGACGGCTTAAAAATGCGTGGAGAGTCGTTTCAATACAATGGGGGGGCTGGAAAGCTTATTGTGGTCGGGCGTACAAGGCCCAAAAATGGCAGCAGTCCGGGACGCGGCTTCCCCCGACGGGTCTTTAGCGCCCATTGGGCTTCTTCCTTCGTACAAACGCCCACTCACATCTCCCCCCCCGTTGAGCCATGTTAGCATTAGCTGCGCTAGCTGAACCGGTGCAACAGTAGACAGAAGTGGCTCATTAGCGGCCAAAACACACGAAACTTACTGAAGCACGGACTCTGGTGTCTCTTGTTCCTCAGTCAAGCTTTATTTGCAAGGTTTCGGTCTGGACATTGACCTTCCTCAGGCAAAGCTTGTGACACAGCCAACAGCACACACGTATCGTGGCAGGGCATGGAGATTTGGAGGATGGTCTCACTCAACTTTCACCGCAAAAGTGGGTATGTATGTGTCTGTGTTGTGTAAAGCGTGTGAGGAGCGTGCTTTTAGTTTCTTCCATGTACTGTTTGCCGCAGGCAATACATGTATCAAATAAACAGTTATGAATTTGGGGATCCCCCCATGACACCCCTTTGAAAACTCGAAAACTCTAAAATTGGCCTCAATCAGTTGTCTTTCGGGCAGTCAAAGGCCTGAGTTTGGCCTGGACCAGGATATCTTGCAGGTTGTTTTTTTTCTGAATGCTGCTATCAATTTGTGGTCATCGAAACATTGAAGAGGTGAAAATAAATAATAGAAGCACTATCCAAGAGATCTGATCAGCCATAAAGAAGGAAGAGAAAAAGTGGTTACGAAAGGGAGAATCTGGGTAACCAGGATGGACTTGGATTGTAGGAAGGTTTTAAGGGCCATCCTGCGGAAGGAGCGCCTATACCCCCTGTTAGCCAGCGTCCTTGTGGCATTCATGAAATCATATTGGGTTAGGCTTAGGAGAATGCTTAGGTGAACCCATCCCCCTAAGGGGCGGGGAGGTGCACAGGCCTTCCCCCAAGCAGACCCAACACCACGGCCCCAGTCACACCGGTGCCTTTCCAGGTAGGGAGACAGATATGGAACTCGGCCCCCATCACGGGTTGCGCCTGTCCCCTCCCTCCCTCCCCCTTCCTATGGCGGTTGCCGTAGCGGACCTCTGTCCACCCATCGTCCATCTCCCAACGCCTCATGGTGTAGGTTAAATGTGTGTGAAAATGTATGTGTGAATGTGTGCCTGTGTGAGTTGTTATTTAGTGTTATATGTGTTTAAAATAATAATACGAATAAAATGTATATAAATCAACGACCGGTTCGCCTTTTAATAAAAAAAGAAAAACCCAAAATCGAAAAAAACAGAAAACATCGATGAAAAGAAAAGGCATGCTGCACCCTTGCACCCAGCAAGGGTCTTCCTCAGGCCTAGCACACGAAAAAAAGCGCCTCTTTTTGATTATCAGCAGAAATGTTGTCTCTATGGTGTTCTGCGCTAGAATGAGCAAGCTGGCTTGCCAATTTTGTCCTAACTTTAATTTAACCCCTTCCCAATGTTGTTTTTAACATAAATGTGTCTTGTAACCACTAATCATTAGTTCTATCCTTTATTTGTGCATGAATTTACGTGTATTTTATCCAAACTTAATTTTATTATAAACCCTTTCCCTGGTACCTGATTTTATGCTTTCACTCACATTTAATCCATTTGTAGCCATATTTAGACCTTTTATCTCCTTTTGATACACTTTGATCCTTTTTAATCTGTTTTTAACCCTGTGCAATCTGTCTATTACATTTTATTCGACTTTTTTAATTTTTATTTTTACTCAATTTTAATAGTTTTATCCTTTGTGTTGATTTTAATTATCATGTAATTTATGGTTTTAACCTTTATACTATATTATCAAGGATATGAATTTGGAATCAGGGTTCTGCCAGTTAGGGTTGGGGTTGAGTTTAGACATCATGCCCAGGTGGTTGGGTTTTAAAAAATCAGGGGTGGAGTTATGTCAATTGGGGATAGGGTTGGGTTTAGGCATGTGTGGCCAATTAGGGTTAGGGTTAGAAAAATGCGTGCTCTAGCAATGTTTCGACACTACCAGGGTCTTCCTCAGGCCTTGCATGCAAAAAAAAAATGCTCCTTTTGTGAGTCAAGGCAGAGATGTTGTCTCTTTGTACCACTCAACTGAACTGACCAAGGTGGCTGGGCTCACTGTCTTTTATACCCTCTGTTTTCCAATCAAATTTTTAACTTCCCATTGAAAAAGACATTTTGTAACTTTTAAATATTGTTTTAACTGTACATACAATGAATTACCCTGAATTTTTCTCGACATGTCCCCATAGGCCCGTTCTACTGACTTCTGGTGTATCCCAGTGTGTGTGTATTGAGTTTGTGTATCCCCAAACGCCACTGAAATTATATATGAATAAGCCAATGGTTGATCCTGTCAAACTCTCAGGCTGAGCGAAGATGACGCTGAGTTATGGCGGAGGCAAAGGCGAAGGAGAGACCCGCTAGGTAAAAGTTTTAAAAGTTAATAGAGACACACTTTTCATTGGAAGCATATTTTAGCTTGTGCATGATTCAAAGTTTCACCCCTCTGATTTTTTACTTTCACAGGCTTGTTACACTCAGCGCATATGTTCATGATGTTTGCATTTAAATGGCTGCCAGCAGTGCTCTGTGGTGAACTTAACCTGCACTTAACCACCGAGAGCTTTGTCCTCTCCGAGATTAATGTGATAAGATCTGTTTGCGCTCCACCACATCGGCCAATGCTGGGAAGTTAACCGGGAAAGGGAAGATGGACACCACGACTCATTAGCGGGAGAATTGATGATACGATCTGTCGTCGCACTCCTCGGCATCGGTAGCTGCATTCATCTTCATCTCCTCCTCTCCTCCTAATCTCCTCCTCCTCTCCACTCCCCATGTCCCCCTCCCCTCTGCTCATCTCCACCTTCCCTCCTCATCTCCTCCTCCTCTCTTCTCCTCATGTCCTCCTCCCCTATGCTAATCTGCTCATCCCCTCCTCCTACCTATGTCCTCCTCCCCTCTGCTCATCTATTCCTCCTCTCCTCTTCTCATGTCCTCCTCCCCTTTGCTCATCTCCTCATCTCCTCTGCCCATGTCCTTATCCCGTCTGCTCATTTCCTCCTCCTTCCCTCTCCTCAAGTCTTCCTCCCCTCTGTTCATCTCCTCATATTCTCCTTCTCTGCTCTCCCCATGAGAGCAAAGCAAAGTGAGAAATAAGGGAGGAGGGGGCTGTTTTCTGGTGTGTGTTTGTATGTGTGTGTGTATTTGTGCTGTTTGCTTTCTTTTCTCCTTTTTAATTTATAGTCCTTCCTTCTTTCTTCCTTTCCTTTCCCTTTCCCTTTTTCTTCCCCTCTTACTTTTCCCTGCCCTACATTATTAGCATATCCATTGCCACTGCCCACACCTGCAGCCCAATGACAGCACTCGACCACAGGACCGCAGCCCCCCACCCCACCCGGCAACTAGGCCGCAGTCCCCGCTAAACAAAAGACACCTCTTTTTTCCTTTTTAAGTTTTTAACGAAGCTAGGGGAGAAAAAAAGTCATTTAAGCTTGGCAAACTTGCGTTTGCTCTTACTATTTGCCATGAGTGCAGCTCATCGAATGCCAAGGGCAGAGCCTGGTCCCAGACAGACCACCCCCAGACCCTGAGGAGAGAGCCTGTCCGTCAGAAACATGCCCGGCCCAACTTCTGGAGTTAATTTGGTTTCAAATAGCTTCAGATTTTGACAAATCTTTTTTTTATAATTTAAACAGAGTTTAGTCCCTTCAACAAACTGTACCCAGACCCTAAGGAGTGTGCTAGTTTGCCTCTCCTGATGGCGCCACTATCCAGCGAAGGACCCTGGGTAGTGCAGTCCCAATCTCCACAGGTGTCCCTTTCTACCCTGCCGCAGCTGCAATTTCCCTCAATCTCAGGAGCCAGATCCTGGCAGGTAATGACATTAACTTGGTAAAGATTCTGCTGTTTGCCGATTTCAGCGATAAACGTGTGGTCGACTGCGGAGACATTTCCGTACTGACGTAAGACAGCGACCCCAGGCTCTTCAAGTCACTGACGTTAGCAGAATTTACCGTTGCCTTTGGGGTTTACAGAGACTTCCTCTGTGAAGTCCACCCATCCCGTAGAGCTGAACTGGACACTTACCTCGCTATCATCGCAGATCTCGCCATGTCTTACGGTGGAACTCTCTTTTACGAATACCACAAATAATTTTCTGCTAAAGCCGCCATGTTCATACAGAGGTTCAACCAAAGAGTGGACTGGTCCGTAATAGATGTGGCTCTGATCAGCAGGCACTGCAATGGCCGTCAGGCTC
This sequence comes from Mullus surmuletus, assembly GCA_903171835.1. Classification (NCBI taxonomy): domain Eukaryota; kingdom Metazoa; phylum Chordata; class Actinopteri; order Syngnathiformes; family Mullidae; genus Mullus; species Mullus surmuletus. Next base: position 8,270 of record CAESWR010002658.1, read on the forward strand.
TTTCCTGCTATATTTGCTCCTCCTTCTCTCACTCCTCCAATCTATGCCCTAAATCCGTCGCCGTAATCCATACACCTAGAGGCCCAGGAACAGAGACTAAGGTGACACCCGGCTCAACCCCCTTATGTATCAACTTTAATGAAAACATGTGCAAGTATCTTAATTGTAGATACATTCATGCTTGCAGCTTTTGCGGGGATGGGCACCCAAAATCTGTATGCCAAAGACAAACCCGATTTATGAGAAGGGAAAAGAATCAATAAAACCCTCAACCCCAATCAACATGCCTGTGCTGGGGAAGGCTTTCAGGAAACATCCCAACCGCTGCTTCGTCAAATACTTGATCACTGGACTTGTCCAAGGTTTCACGGCCAGCCTGTCATGGCTGCCCAAGGTGTCTTACGTGTGTAATAATTCGCAATCTGCTTTGATGGAGCCTGAGATAGTGGATACCCTGCTAGAGAAGGAAGTCAGGAAAGGTTTCATGATAGGTCCGTTTGTTAGTTCCCCCTTTCCAATTACACGCATTAACCTCCATCGGCATTGCCACCCGTAAATACACTGGAAAAAAACGTTTGATCATAGACTCATCTGCCCCCCACAATGATTCAGCCGACAGTATCAATAGCCTCATTCCACTGCTGCCATTCTCCCTATGTTACGCCTCAATCGACGACGCTTCCGAGCTTATCAAAAAAGCGGGCAGGGGCTCATGGTTGTCAAAAGCGGACATCACCGATGCTTTTAAAGTCATGCTTCTACACCCCTCTCAGTGGCATCTCTTCGGCACTAAATGGAGAGAGAAACAGTATTTTGCAGTAAGGCTCACCTTCGGGTGCCCGAAAAGCAGCCCGAAAAGCAGCAGCCTGTAAATTTTCAACACAATGTCCGAGGCACTTTGCTAGATTCTGTTAAATAACCGCAGGCTGCCATTTGTGCTTCATTTACTAGACGATTTTCTGCTAGTCGATTGTCCTTATGCCAACCCCGATCATGCTATCAACTCACTAAAAAGTTCCTTCGCCACCTTAGGGGTTCCTTTATCTGAGGAGAAAACCTTGGATCCTCTCCAAGCCATTGAATTTTGGGCATCGTTCTTGACAGCAATCTCATGCAGGCTTCACTGCCAATCGACAAATTAAACCGCATCAGAGAAATCATGAGAGAGCAAAGATCCAGAACCATATCAAAAAGAGACTTACTCTCTCTTCTTGGTCATCTCAATTTCGCTACAAGCATCATCCCTCAACGCCGCTACTTCGTATCCAGGCTTCTAGATCTCTCAAAAAACTGTTAACCATTTAGCCGACCCCGTAATACTAGACGAGGGATGCAGGTCAGAATTCCGGTTTTGGTCCCTGCTACTTGAGCAGTGGAATGGCATTTCATTCTTTTACAATGATTGCTCCGAATCCTCCCTCGAAATCAGCTTGTTCACCGATGTGGCCCCTTCTATTGGTTTTGGGGGGTTCCACAACAACCAGTAGTTCGCCGACAAATGGCCAAAAGAACTGTTGTCCTTGCCTAGCAACATCACCTCCTCTGCCTTGATGGAAATCTACCCAATCGTCATCGCATACCTTCTCTGGGGTAAATACTGGTCAAGAAAACAAATCCTTATTTTCTGTGACAATGAAGCTGCAGTTCATATCATTAACAAAGGGCGTTCCTCCATACCTTTCATTAACAGGTTTTTAAGACACCTTACATGGGTTTCGATTCTGGGTAACTTTATCATTCGAGCAGTTCATATTACAGGTCTAGACAACAAGACCGCTGATGCCCTGTCTCGGTTTGAATTTCAGAAATTCCGAGAAATCTGCGCCGGAAGCAGCTCCCTCAAGTCTACCCTGCCCTCCTTTCAGTCAGACAGTTCTAGACTAGACCCAACTTTGCAGTCTTACATGCATTCCGCCACCTGCTACATGCGGACTGGATTATCCCAATCTGCATTAAAACTGTATGACTCCACATGGTCCAACTTCTCTTCATTCTGCTCCACCTTCTCAGTTCCCAGGTTTCCCATAAACATTCCCATCGTATGTGCTTTTATGGTTCACTGTTTTGAGTCCCGAAAGATGCAGCCTTACTCCATCAAAGGCCTTCTCGCAGGAGTGCAGTTTCACCTGCGGTGTTCGGACCCCTCTGCCAGCAGCCTGTTAGGAAACCCATGAATCCAACTCCTGCTGAATGGATTCAAGAGAGAGAAACCACAAGGCCAAGATATTCGTCTACCTTTTACTTTACCTCTACTGCACAAATTAATCACTCATTTAAAAAAGGGGTGCTTTGGGTTATATTCTGACTTACTTTTGGAAACTGTCTTTCTCACCGCATTTTATGGATTCCTAAGAGGTGGAGAATTCACCACTCGCACAAAACTTTTCGAGCCCTCTCACGACCTCACTATAGCAGACGTTACAATTCACAGTCACCATTTCAGTGTCTTCTCAAACACTCAACACAAAGGAACTACTGTCCTCATTGCTCAAATGAATTCATCTTTCTGTCCCTTTTGCCTCCATGACCCGCTACCTGAGAAGCCGTTCACAAGCAAACCAGCAGGAGCCGCTATTTGTCACGGAGGATGGGAACCCCATGTCTAAAGCTTGGTTCACCACCCGCCTCCGCCTCCTCTGCCAGTTCTGCGGACTCCCTCCGGATCAATACACGGCTCATTCTTTTCGCATAGGAGCTGCAACTATGGCAGCTTTGACAGTTCCCGTGTCCACCCTCAAAGCCATGGGGTGATGGTCATCGGCCACATACGAGCGCTATCTGCGCCCTAAGGCTCAAGACATCTTTGATGCCCAAAAAGCTATGGGTTCCATATAACGTACAAGTTCGTTATTGACAAACAAGTATATATAAACAAACAAATAAATACTGGGCAGAGATTTAATCGTTGTCTTGGGGGCTTTTTCTCTTACATTTCTTCTCCGATAGCCTCCCACTAGCTCTTTTCGTTAAAGGCACGTAATTGCATGGTGTGGTCGTTTTGGGGGGAGTTCTGTTCGCAGCTGCTTTGCCCCCCGTTGTAGCCTTTCATGAGGGCTCATGAAGGGCAGGAAGGGGCTCTTCCTGCGATGGCCTCTCACGCATGCTGCGTGGGAGAACGGGGGGTCCCGAACAGAACCCTGCGCGCTCCCTGCTATCGCCTTTTCATGACGGCTTATGTTGGACAGGAAGGGGCTCTTCCTGCCTCTGGCTTCCACGCAAGCACGTGGAAGGGCAGGGGCCCAGAACAGAACCATACCGCCAAATTTAATTTTGCAACAATAAAGCTGATTTTTGACAAAGTGATCCTGACTGAACTA
>CAESWR010002659.1:13622-25055 GCA_903171835.1 Mullus surmuletus
CACCTCATGATCCCTGGTCCAAATTACAACCAACTCTTGTTGTTGGTTGAATAGAATAAAACCCAAAACAAAACAACACTGTGATACATGTAATAAGATTGGCATCAGAAAGTTAAAATCACACAAATAATTTCACATTAGCAGACCGCGAACTTTACCTGCTTAAAGCAACAATATGCAACTATTTCTCCTTATGTTTCTGTTAAACGGGAAGTCATTATTACCTCAGACATCTGTTCACTGGTAGCAGAGGCAACATTTGCTCATATATGTTGCATAGTGTTGCTTTGAAAATTACAAACTAAAAAGGTGAGGATTCTTGTTCATCTGTTTTTATTTTCATAGCAGTTTTATAGGACAAAATGTGTAACATTTTATAAGTGTTAGGCTCACAACTACCTGGTACTCACATGGCAGCATCATGCATGAGACTGCAGTGGCTCATAGTCTAGTAATTGGCTCATAATGTACTAAATTGTGAGTACATAACACAATAATGATCATTAGCAGTTTAATAACGTAATAACTTGTTATTTGATGGCGCACATAATGTAATAATATTTGGGATTTACACTGCATCTACAAGTGAGTCATTCCAATAGTAGTTCTGTCTACTGCAACACACTCACGGGACACCTTGAAAATTCCTGGAATTTTTCAACCCTCGTTGACAGTGATTTGATAGATGTGACAGCGAATTGCCTACTAACCCAAAAGCAGCAAGTTGAGCAGTTTCATCGTGTTTAATGGTTCAGCTCCGCAACTCTGTAGTGACAAACAATTACAGAGGGAATGAAATAAATGACAAAAATCAAAAGAACTGATAAATCATTTTTACCGCTCAGCCTCAAAGTATTACTGTAAATATAAGAGTGTGATCCTACCAGTTGTCAGTGTGTCGCTCTCACCTCTGGATGGATTTTCTGGCATAATTTTTTCCTCTTTCTGCTTATGATATGTTTCAGTATCAATAGGCAAAACGTATTCAGAGCTTTCTGTCACGTCTGGGCCCGGAGTGATGGTTCTTTTCCCGCCCTCCCCCTCAAGGGGCAGATTAAGGTAGTCATGGGGGTAAACCTCACTCCAGGAAAACCTTTCCTTCTCTCCGACTTTACAGTAAATACACAGAGACAGAAGACGGCTACAGCTTGTACAGACTTCCTATTTTCAAAATAAAAATGTGGAATGTTTAAAGCAGAGATATCTATATCAGATTTATTATATCACGCAACCTAATATTCAGCTTAATGATAATAATAATAATAATACTTATTATAGTATTATTACTGTTGTTGTTGTGAAGAACCTTTGCCAATGGTTCTATTCCTAATGCAAATTTGACATACAGTATATTTGGATTTTTAATGTGTGATGAAACTGGAATGTAAAAGGGACTGACTTTTTTTAAATGGAATTATGGATTTGATTACTTTAATTTATTTAGACGAAGCTGTCAAAAGTAATATGTCCTGATGTAAACACGTGTTGATCGCCCTCACGCCCCGGATCTGTGCTAAATCGGGTGGCTTTGTTTTCATTTAACTGCGCGAGGAGGCTCCGGTGTGTGCTGTTGTTCATGCTTGAATACCATTTCTCCCGTATGACTCAGTCCACATTTTGAATATACTTTTAAAACTCTGAGGTTTCCTGAAAATCCCAATCACCTTGAGTGACACACACACACACACACACACACTTTTAAAATAAGAAAAAGACAGCTCCCTGTGAATGCAGCTGGCAGCAAGTTTGAAGCTGCTTCTGTATTTTTCCTACATTAACTGTCCTCCCTTGAGTGAAGTTTGTAGCTTCCTGGTAGACAAACAACAATTTCCTGGTGAGTCTCTCAATGCGAGTGGCAGAGCCTGTTTGGCTGTTTGGTGAATATATGACTTGTCCGTTAATTCATTCAAAGGACGTGAAGGAAGTGTAACAGAATATGATAATGAGGCTTTTTCAGTCAACATTGTTGTTTGCGGTCGTTTGATGACATTCTGCTGCATCAGGGGGGTTCCAACAACTTCATACAAACAGCTTTACTTCTGTCCACAAACACTGATACATAATTCACATAATAACTGAAAATGTGTTTGCTTAATCTCAGGAAATTTCCCATCAACACCTTTATCATCATCATCATCATAGAGACACATTAGAAAGATCATCTGTTCTTTGATTGATGATGACGGCATCAGTGTCACTCTTCAACAAGACGGGAAAAAAAATCACAACAAACCTAAATTTAAACAATGAATACCACATCGGATCATTTAAACATTTAGCTCTGAAGAGAAATGTATGCTGTTATTGTGTGTTTAGTTAGTTTGAAACACTTATGTCAAAGATGTGTTTCAGCCTCGGGCTTATTATCCCGTGATTCTCTGACACTCGCATGAGTTTAAACACGTCAAACAGCTGCCAAGATTAACAGCCAGCTGACGACCGTCATCAAAACGATGATCATAGAGATTATAATAGTAGTGTCAATCTGGCGGTGTCACACCTGATTAGGTGATTAAATCTTAGATTGTTTTTTCTGGACCAAAGGTCCATATAGGTTAAAAAAAAATAACAATAAAGAAGTAAAAATCCGTGTCCAGTATGTGTGTGTCTCCTCATGATGAGCTGGGAAGACCGAAAAACAGTGTGTGTGTCAGGTGTGTGATGTAAAAGGCGGAGCTTTCTGAGGACAGAAGATGATAAATTCCATTGATAACTACAAAACGCAAACTTGGATCGCGTCTCCTCTTTGCCAACGTGCCTTTCATGGGAAGAGCGTTAAGAAAACACAACGGGTTCTGTCTTGTGCTGCTATTCAGAGTAGCTGGAAAATACTCAGGTACCCTTGGCTCCCTGCTTCCTACGGCATTTAAATGTCGCCATGATGTTTATACGTGTTACCGAAAATTAGCTGTTATGTAAAAAAAAAAAAACCCACTTCAGAATAAAAAGCGCAGCAAACAAAAACACGAGTGACAAAACATGTTATTGTGCAAATGAGTGATCCTCAGGGACTGTGAAATGTTGCAGGATTAAAAACAAGCACAGAAATGAGTAGTGAGTGGATTGGGAATGACCGAGGGACGGAAAAACAGTTTTTAAAAATGAAATTATGTGATAAAACAAATTGCTAATGGTTGTCTTGTGGAAACAATTAGTGATGCTGGATCAGGTTTCGTGTATTTAAATGTTCCATGTTGATCAATACATTTATATACGCAAATTGATACTGCAGTTTTAACAAAGTGCTTTAAAATCACTCCTTCACCCGTCGAGGGGTTGTGGAGCCCATTGGCGGGGAGCGGCTCTGGTCTCCGAGTCACGCCAACATGGACGGGGGGTGGTGGGGGGGGGGGGGGCTGTTTACGAACCACAGCTGCCCCTCATTTTCTTTTAATGTTTCAAATTCCCCTGAAGCATCTTGTTCAATTACTGGAATTCTGAGAAGGAGAAGACGGGCCCTGAACATGCACCTCAGGAGCATCTGTTTGTGTTTTGAGCCGGCAGATTCCAGAGGTTAGGGTCGAGGTTAAGCCACCGAGAAAGCCCCCCCAAATTGGACAGAGCGAGGGGTCCCGCAGTAACAGATCCCAAAAAATGCCGCGACAGTCGGCGAGGCAACGGGACACGAGAGAAACCGAGCTGTTTATTTTGGCTCTAGCTCTTCCTACAGTTGTGTCTCCGCGACACACCTCAGCAGAAACGTGTGTGTAGGCGGTCTTTGTCTCCAGTACTCAAGTTGTAAAGTTGTAAAGTTGTCCCACAGAAGGTGGGAGACCATCGCTGTACCCTTTTGATTATTCTTAAAGGATAAAGATAATGATTATACTCCTAAAACAACACATAACACGCATGTTATGGATGTAAAGTACAGTCTGTAAAGTTTTTAATCAATATGTGCAAAATGAATGTTGAAATAGCAGTAATACCAGGTTCTTTGATGAAATGACGTAAAGGATGCAAAGGGGGGATGGCCATTTTAGAAGGGGGATGATTATATTTCAGTGTATTGTGTCCGTAGAGGACCGAGGAAAACGTTGCCTGTAACGTCTGTCTTCTAATCCAGCGCAACAACACACTTCCTCAAACAGACTCAACCTTCCAACGTGACCTTTGAAGGGGAAACACCGGCTTGTGGCTCGATGGTCATGAGAACTCTTCTGCATGTGTTGGGTCCATATTCGTCCCCCAAGATCAAATGTGTAACTCTTCATGATCAAACCCAGCTGTTGTCAGGAAATGCTCTACTTTTTTTTTCCCTCTCGCGCGCTCTTTTTTTGCATTATGTTATTCTCATGTCAGCCTGCTGTGGGTGAAACCACATCCGGTTGATGCCCCCATTGTCTGGTCGTGGTTGTCTGATTTCCAAGGCAGTCAAGCATCCTCTTACAATCTCTCTCTTTCTCCAGAACTCCAGCGCATGGGACTCTCTCCTCTTGTTTACCAACCCTCAGCCTCAGGTGTTGCCACAGGCGACAGGACTTCCCACAGGTATGACACACACACATACACCAGAAAGGGGAGGTGGAACCCTCATGCTTCCTCTCTCTCCCTCTTCTTTGGCTTCTGTCCGGCTGCTGCCATTGGTTGGCTCTCGACCAATCAGACGTGGCGTGTGGTCACCTTCCATAGAATTCGTTCCCCCCAGTGCTTAAATGAGGGACTTCCTTCTTGTTGTTCCATTCAGAGCTGAGCTGAGACCCCGGCAGCATCAACAACCCCTTCAGCAGCAGCAGACTCGTCCCTCTTGCAGGTAAGAAAACAACTGAGCTCTGTATCTGTTTGCCTTCGCGCCCTGATGTATACCAGAGAGGATTCATATTTGTTTTGAGGTGAGGAAAAAAAAACACCCTTCCTCCTTCACAAGTTCAGTTACCAGAGTTTCAGTTTGACTTGTTTCTGTTGTGGGGTTTTTTTTCTGCTTAAGCGAGAGGCACTGTGACATTAAGGCACTGCTGGAATAGGGAGTAGAATCTTCCTCAAGTTAAAGTAAAGAAGCATGTGAGTATCATTAATATTGTTAGTGTCTGTTATTGCCTGAAAAATAAGAAAATGAGCAGTTGAGAGAAAATGTGGCAGCTCTGTGTTAAGCTAAAGAAAGTGATCAGACAAAACTGGTTTCAGCACCTTGTCTCGCAGCTCCAAATAACTAAAGATTAGTTCCAATTTCACTGAAAAAAAAGCAAAAAAACATCAGGGGGGTCTGATGGTCCATTCAGAAACAGCGTGCGAAACTCCCTTTGTTGTTAAAATGTGAGTAGGTGGAGCGAAACCTGCACGAGAGTCACCTGTGACGAGACGTAAAACTGGTCAGGACAAAGACACGATCACGTTCTCAGAGGAAATGTGACAGCGAGCCGCGTCCCGTGGCCAGGCTGAGGAGCAAAACAAAAACCAAACTAGTTGAACCACTTCACTTCCATCTCACACACACACACACATGCAACTTCTCAGGGATTTGCTTGTGTCACCTGTCAGCGGTAGTGGAGCGTGACAGCGAGACGGGGAAACACATTTCACCTCGGCCCTCGAGTTCGTCTCAGGTAGCCTCACCTGTATTTTGCAATTTGATACAATATCACCTTTGACATGTTGATGTTGGAGGCCCGCGACGAAGTCCATAAAACGGTTAACATGGCGCTTAAATGAAAAACAAACAAACTGTAGTACTGAGACCTTTTGTGAGCGAGCACGTATACCTGCATTGTTTTTGGTTTTCTTGCCAGGGGGAGGAGGGGCTTCTTCTTCTTCTTCTTTGGCAATGAGATGTGTTTGTGTTTGAAGGTGCGAACGATCTTGATGGAGGGCATTTCAGGTCATCCATTTTCATTTCTCGTATTACACACCATATCGGCACCATCTGCAATACCTTCTTTTGTGTTCGTGTGTCTCAGTTGAAGCGTCAAAGTTAATTACCAAAGATGTCACCACTGTAAATGTTAATCGCCTGACAAATTAAGGAACAATTTGGACTCAATGGGTGCTGCTCCTTATTTCTCCACCCTGATTAAGTATCCTTTCTATAAAAGAGGATCAATTCCTGCACAAACCCATTAGCACAGCTATTATATATTACACGTCACCACACACGTAGTATGTTGCTGGGACACGCAAAAGATTGTTAAATCCAAGTTGTACGACATTTACTGCTCGCCGCCAAACCATGAGTGACTGATCTACAATCTCGAGTTGCCACTGTTGATTTACAAACTCGGTTTCAGGCAAATGACATTCCTGCGGCGAGAGTGCAACTGCAGCAACTTGCTGCTGCCTTGATTCACTCTGATATAGACAAAAAAACAAATCGGTGTAATTGACTGCGCTGCCAGCGCCTTGTGGTTCATTAATAAGAGACATAACAGCTCACATGATTCGGCGCCTCGCCCCTACTCGAAGCCAAACCTCTGTATTTAAGGAAATTAAAAACACTGTGAAGAGAAATCACTTTAGCCCATTAACAGACAAAAGAGCCTCAACCGTCCTCAGTGGGGGGTGGGGGGGGGGTGTCTTGACTCCACCCATAGTCTGACTACCGCATGTCAACGGCTTATGCGGTTGCGTAAATTATTCAAGGCCAATCGAGCGAGGAGCGTAGTCCGATTTAGATGCACGTGTAAACGCACTCAGTGACGCAGGCACAGCAATCAGCACCAACATCAGTGGCTCTGCTGAGGTTCCCCTCAGCACAGTCGGACCAGGAGCTATAGGAGCTCTGGGCTTGGGGCGGTATAGCAGGGGCTCGGTGCAGTATGGCGTGTGTGGTATGTCCTGCAGATGTAAAGCAGACACGGTTAACCAAGTACAGACACGAGGGCGGGAGGATTTTGGTCGTAAAGAGATGGCGATTAGGCCTGTTGGAACATGTACAGAATGTGTGTGTCGGCCTATAGGGTCCACATGTGGCTTGATGACTCCAAAATCCCAAATATATTTCTTATTGATTGAGCATCACGGCAAGTGTAACCAATCTGGATACTTAAAAAATCATTATTTTATTGGCTTAAGAGGTTATGTTTTCATCACTGTTGTGTAAAATTACTTTCAGCTTCAATAATAACTGCTGTGAGAGAGCGTTAAAGCGTTTAGATGGTACTTCTCATTCAAAGTCACGCTCTTTTCCAAGAGGGTCTTTACATTTCATCATGCCGGTCTGTTACTACTTGTCACGTTGGTGCTTCTCGGAGGTAATGAGGTAATGAAACACACCTGTAAAAAGTCTGACGCAGTGAAACATGCTGTTCTGTGGGGATACATTATCTTAATGGCGACTGCAACAACAAAATAGTTTTCACGTGTATGTATTTTTAGCTACTTACGGAACCCGAGTTGCGAGGCCTTTATGTGTTGGTTGCAGCTTTAACACGCATGGAACACACACACACACACCTGTACATTCCAGCGTGACAGCCTGTCTTATGTAAATACGGTAACACGACACGTTCCCACAGACAATGACGATTCCTCTCCCCTCCTCTGTCTCCTGCTGTCGTTGTCCGCAGCCGCCATGAAGGTAGCGTCCTTTAACATCCAGAAGTTTGGGAAAAGCAAAGTGTCGGACCCCGATGTCGTCAACATCCTGACAAAGGTAACAATGCCCAATGGGGGTCGAGGTCGCTTGGGGGTGGGGCGACCGTGAGCCAGCGACCTGTTGATCAAATGGATCCGAGGCATCTTCTTGAAACATCTTACACATTGGCTCCATTTATTTATTAATTTAACTGTTTTATTTAGATGTTTATTTGTTTTTGTTTATTTGCATTCAAAATTTCGTCTATTTACCTACTTTCCCTCCCACATCTTTTTCTTTCTATTTTTAGAATTATTGCTGAAGTATATATACTATAAATAATGACTGAAGGTTCATTCAAATACTTCAAAGCTCTGAAAAATAAAACTGCTGCGTAAATGATTCCACATCATATATTCTTTACATTGGTCTCTTTTCTCGAGACTGGATTTAGTGTGTTGGCGTCGCACTGACGTGAGCCCCTCTCTGCCCACACAGATCGTATCCCGTTATGACATCATCGTGATCCTGGAGGTGGTGGACGTCAGTGGGCAGTCAGTGAAGACCTTCCTGGAGGCGCTCAACAGGTGGCCGCTCCGTCTTCTCTCTTTGTTGATTGACCGTTGAATGATGCTTGGAATTTCTTTACATCACACATCTCTGCGGTTCTTGCGCAAGTTGGAGATGGCGTCACATCCAACACTCGTGGCGACATTTCACATGAAGTCTTACTCAAGGATGACTGATCGTAGATGACCTTACAAAGATGCCACAGACAGTAGTTGTTTACATCAGAGAGGCGACCAGACTGCAAGTCATGCTGCTGGCTTAAAGCAACACTATGCAACGTTTGCTGCTGAGAACGGCAGATGCTGATGAAAGCTGTATGAAGGTGAACAGATGTTTCAGATAATTTACCCACATTTCAGCAACATCTGGAATATGAAGGAATGCAAGGACATGATTGTAAGAAAAATTCGGATTCACTTAAGTCGCGCATGGTCAAAAATGGTCAGGTTGGTATGAAACACAAACGGTGGTGTTGAACCATTTGGTTGTTTATTGTAAAATAGTTGCTTATTGTTGCTTTAACTGGCACCACTGTAGACTGGTCAAACCAGCTGTCTATTCATTCATGTTCTATTCCGTCAGTCTATTTATTAATCCCGCACATGGGAAATGTGGTTGTTACAGTAGCAAAAAAATATTTATAACAAAAGAAAAATCAGAAGGAATAAAAAAGGCTATATATATATATAGAGAGAGAGAGAGCTCAGGAGAGCTATTATTTTGCTGGAGCTGAAAAAAAAACCCTTGGTATCTTAATCTCATGAGCAAGAAAAGGTTTTAAAAAGTTTGATGGGCCACCCGAGTCTGGTAAAACAGTTTTTTAGGGGGGAAAAGGAAAGTATTGCTGGATGTGGAAAGTACAGAACACACACAATGTTAACATGGTGTCTGGTACATATCGTCTCGTCGTCTGCTGTGTCCAGGGCCAACACCAAGCACCACTACACTCTGAAGATCAGCACTCGTCTGGGACGGACACGCTACAAGGAGCAGTTCATGTTCCTTTACAGGTGATCTTCACCGTCTCTCCATCACGTTTGGCTGCTGTGTTGTTCTTCTCTCTGTGCTGTGTATCAGTGAATTAAACCAGCTCCACCTTGATTCATTTGGAGCTGCTTGTTGTGTGTGTTTGTGCAGGGACGACCTGGTGGACCTGGTGGGCTCCTATCAGTACGATGAAGAGCTGATGGAAGGAGGGGATGTTTTCGCTCGGGATCCGTACATCCTGCGCTTCCGATGCCTCAACACAGGTAGGAGACGCCCGCCACGAGCGCAATGCGGCCTTTTCTAGACTTTTGGATGAGCGCACATAACCTCGAGTGAGGGTCAAATGTGGAACTAACGCAGCATTGACACCTTCTTCATGCGCAGTGCTGAAGGACCTGGTGCTGATCCCAGTTCATACCAAACCAGAGGACTCGGACAAGGAGCTGGACGAGCTCTTTGACCTGTTCCTGCACGTCAAGGAGAAGTGGAAGACGGACGTAAGGACATATCAGTAGAGCTGGGCGATAAGGACCAAATGTCATGTCTAATGTCTAATGACATAATAGATCTGATGTTCTTGGTCACTTAAGACATAGAGAACGATACATGTCCAAATATGGTTGATTTTGGTTGCTGATTTTGGTGCGTGCACTGCAGAACGTGATGATCCTGGGCGACTTCAACGCCGACGGCTCCTACGTGTCCAAGAGGGAAATGGCGACCATCCGTATCCGCAGCGACAAGAACTTCCACTGGCTGATCGCGGACGATGTGGACACCACAGCCAACACCGGGAACGACCACACCTACGACAGGTACGACGAGGCCGAGGAAACCGCGGGAACCGCAAACACGGTCCGGTGACCTCTTTGACCCCAGTGCCTCTCTGCAGGATCGTGGTGTACGGAGACGACATGTTGCACGCCATCGTGCCAAACTCGGCCAAACCCTTCAACTTCCAGAAGGCGTACGGACTCAGTGAGGAGAAGGTCTGCTTCCACCCTTCGTTGTGGCTCAAATCCAGCATCTGCTAAAATGAATTGCTATTAATGTGTGTGTATTTCACAGGCTTTGAAAGTGAGCGATCATTACCCTGTGGAGGTGGTGTTCAAGTCTATAAATGATGAAGATGATGAAGATGATGGTAAATCAGCATGTTTTTTTCCGTTTGCTGACCTCTGTGTGCTGAGCTGAGCTTTCCCAGCCATCATTGACTCCACGCTCATAAAAGAAAGTCGTGTTTGTCCATCACCAGCCGACGTAACGACGACGCTTTCTAAAGTTTCCTCCACGGGCGGGAGAGCGCAGCAGCTCCTGTCGGTGCTGGACGGGGATCTGCTGGAGCTGAAGAGGGGAAACCTTCTGCTGGAGAGGGAGAAGCTCAACCTGGAGATCCAGATCCTCCGGATGAAAGCGGCCAAGATGAACAATTGAACAATGGCGCCTCCAGCTGGATCCGTTCAAACTCCCCCTGGAGGACAATGAACTCATCCGTCCCCGGCTGAGGTGGCTTCGACTGGACTATTTTCACATTATAGAAAACCAGAAGATGGCTTTTACTTTTTTTTTTAATTTTACCTTTATTTAACCGGATAAAGAACAATCGAGATCAAGATCTTTTTCAGAAGGGTGTCCTGAGTTCACACAGACTTCCTTTGGTAGCTCTGCGATATGAACTGAGAGATGAATACTTTGGAGTGAGAGGTGCAGTCACTAACACACTTTGAGTCTACGACAGTGTTTACACTTTTGTCCTTGTTCATTCAATAGCATTTGCCCCCGTAATTTAATTAATGACACTTTCAGTCTAGGAAATATCTTGAAATGTGTAGGATTTTTTTGTTTTTTGAACCATGTGAAATGTATTGTACTTTAAACACTACCTCTTCCACTAATCACTCCATTAAAAAAAACTCCCACTTCAGTGAAATATACACCAACTGATTGAACAAATTTTCTCAAGACACAAATAATTATGACTGAAACGGCAGAAAAGACCACGGGTAAGCAAAAATTGTAGCATATCATCAATTCTGGTGACAGAGAGAAAACTGTATATTGTAAATATATTGTAAGAGAAATTACAAGGCTTTTAAATGGACGTCAGCTGTATTTGAGCACATTATTTGTGGTGTATCCAATAAAGTGCGTAAATATGCAAAATTACACCAAAAGGTTTTGTCCTCACTGCAGTAAAAGTGAAAATCCTGAGTATTTACCAAGTGCATACATGCAATACATAATACAGTGAGTTATGATCACTTACTTTAGAACTGGTGAAGAAATAAAGAAACAAACAGTAATTACAAAAAGATTTATTGTTATCATCTCCCTCTTTACAACAAGACAAAAAAATAAATTGCCTAATTTGT